>JARQOD010007465.1:0-39112 GCA_033576555.1 Oophaga sylvatica | reverse complement strand
CCCCTGTGGTGGTGTAGAGTACTGACTCATAAGATGGTGTATGAGGAGCTGATAGGAGACGCATCATGTGACCTGTGAATAAATGTTCTATTGAGAATGACTCAGGACACCTGGATCCATCTGATGCCTCTCACTGAGCCCGCAGCGCCCCCTGTGGTGGTGTAGAGTACTGTCTCATAATGATGGTGTATGAGGAGCTGATAGGAGACGCATCAGTGACCTGTGAATAAATGTTCTATTGAGAATGACTCAGGACAGCCGAGCTCCATCTGATGCCTCTCACTGAGCCCAGCAGGCCCCCTGTGGTGGTGTAGAGTACTGACTCATAATGATGGTGTATGAGGAGCTGATAGGAGACGCATCATGTGACCTGTGAATAAATGTTCTATTGAGAATGACTCAGGACAGCCGAGCTCCATCTGATGCCTCTCACTGAGCCCAGCATGCCCCCTGTGGTGGTGTAGAGTACTGACTCATAATGATGGTGTATGAGGAGCTGATAGGAGACGCATCATGTGACCTGTGAATAAAAGTTCTATTGAGAATGACTCAGGACAGCCGAGTTCCATCTGATGCTCTCACTGAGCCCAGCAGTGCCCCCTGTGGTGGTGTAAGATACTGACTCATAATGATGGTGTATGAGGAGCTGATAGGAGACGCATCATGTGACCTGTGAATAAATGTTCTATTGAGAATGACTCAGGACAGCCGAGCTCCATCTGATGCCTCTCACTGAGCCCAGCAGTCCCCCCTGTGGTGGTGTACAGTACTGACTCATAATGATGGTGTATGAGGAGCTGATAGGAGACGCATCATGTGACCTGTGAATAAATGTTCTATTGAGAATGACTCAGGACAGCCGAGTTCCATCTGATGCCTCTCACTGAGCCCAGCAGTGCCCCCTGTGGTGGTTGTAGAGTACTGACTCATAATGATGGTGTATGAGGAGCTGATAGGAGACGCATCATGTGACCTGTGAATAAATGTTCTATTGAGAATGACTCAGGACAGCCGAGCTCCATCTGATGCCTCTCACTGAGCCCAGCAGCGCCCCCTGTGGTGGTGTAGAGTACTGACTCATAATGATGGTGTATGAGGAGCTGATAGGAGATGCATCATGTGACCTGTGACTAAATGTTCTATTGAGAATGACTCAGGACAGCCGAGCTCATCTGATGCCTCTCACTGAGCCCAGCAGCGCCCCCTGTGGTGGTGTAGAGTACTGACTCATAATGATGGTGTATGAGGAGCTGATAGGAGACGCATCATGTGACCTGTGAATAAATGTTCTATTGAGAATGACTCAGGACAGCCGAGCTCCATCTGATGCCTCTCACTGAGCCCAGCAGTGCCCCCTGTGGTAGTGTAGAGTACTGACTCATAATGATGGTGTATGAGGAGCTGATAGGAAACGCATCATGTGACCTGTGAATAAATGTTCTATTGAGAATGACTCAGGACAGCCTGGATCCATCTGATGCTCTCACTGACCCAGCAGCGCCCCCTGTGGTGGTGTAGAGTACTGACTCATAATGATGGTGTATGAGGAGCTGATAGGAGACGCATCATGTGACCTGTGAATAAATGTTCTATTGAGAAGATCAGGACACCCGAGCTCCATTGATGCCTCTCACTGAGCCAGCAGCGCCTCCTGTGGTGGTGTAGAGTACTGACTCATAATGATGGTGTATGAGGAGCTGATAGGAGACACATCATGTGACCTGTGAATAAATGTTCTATTGAGAATGACTCAGGACAGCCGAGCTCCATCTGATGCCTCTCACTGAGCCCAGCAGCGCCCCCTGTGGTGGTGTAGAGTACTGACTCCTAATGATGGTGTATGAGGAGCTGAGAAGCAGTTCAGCATCCACCATTATAACAACAGAACAGGGGTCAGAGGTAAAGATTCTAACAAGACTGATCCTCTACAGGAGCCTGATCCTCTACTGGGGGCCGATCCTCTACAGGGGGCCGATCCTCTACAGGGGCCGATCCTTACAGGGGCCGATCCTCTACAGGGGGCCGATCCTCTACAGGGGGCCGATCCTCTACAGGGGCCGATCCTCTACAGGAGGCCGATCTCTACAGGGGGCCGATCCTCTACAGGGGGCCGATCCAGAGGGCCGATCCTCTACAGGAGGCCGATCCTCTACAGGAGGCCGATCCTTACAGGGGCCGATCCTCTACAGGAGCCTGATCCTCTACAGGAGGCCGATCTTCTACAGGAGGCCGTTTCCTCTACAGGAGGCCGATCCTCTACAGGAAGCCGATCTTCTACAGGAGCCGATCCTCTACAGGAGGCCGATTCTCTACAGGAGGCCGATCTTCTACAGGAGGCCGATCCTCTACAGGAGGCCGATCCTCTACAGGAGGCCGATCCTCTACAGGGGGCCGATCCTCTACAGGAGCCTGATCCTTTACAGAAGGCCGATCCTCTACAGGAGGCCGATCTTCTACAGGAGGCCGATCTTCTACAGGAGGCTGATCTTCTACAGGAGGCCGATCCTCTACAGGAGGCCGATCCTCTCCAGGAGGCCGATCCTCTCCAGGGGGCCGATCCTCTCCAGGAGGCCGATCCTCTCCAGGGGGCCGATCCTCTACAGGAGGCCGCTCCTCTACAGGAGCCTGATCCTCTCCAGGGGGCCGATCCTCTACAGGAGGCCGCTCCTCTACAGGAGCCTGATCCTCTACAGGAGGCCGCTCCTCTACAGGGGGCCGATCCTCTACAGGAGGCCGATCCTCTACAGGGGGCCGATCCTCTACAGGAGGCCGATCCTCTACAGGAGGCCGATCCTCTACAGGAGCCTGATCCTCTACAGGAGGCCGATCCTCTACAGGAGCCTGATCCTCTACAGGAGGCCGATCCTCTACAGGAGCCTGATCCTCTACAGGGGGCCGATCCTCTACAGGAGCCTGATCCTCTACAGGGGGCCGATCCTCTACAGGAGGCCGATCCTCTACAGGAGGCCGATCCTCTACAGGGGGCCGATCCCTACAGGGGGCCGATCCTCTACAGGGGGCCGATCCTCTACAGGAGGCCGATCCTCTACAGGAGCCTGATCCTCTACAGGAGGCCGATCCTCTACAGGGGGCCGATCCTCTACAGGGGGCCGATCCTCTACAGGGGGCCGATCCTCTACAGGAGGCCGATCCTCTACAGGAGCCTGATCCTCTACAGGAGCCTGATCCTCTACAGGAGGCCGATCCTCTACTGGGGGCCGATCCTCTACTGGGGGCCGATCCTCTACAGGGGGCCGACCCTCTACAGGGGGCCGATCCTCTACAGGAGCCTGATCCTCTACAGGGGCCGATCCTCTACAGGGGGCCGATCCTCTACAGGGGGCCGATCCTCTACAGGGGGCCGATCCTCTACAGGGGGCCGATCCTCTACAGGAGGCCAATCTTATCACAAAGACAGGTGAGGGGCATGAGCCACACACAGAAACACTCTCATACACACATATGAGCTGCGTCTGTCTACTGTGCAATTTCAGTTGTTATTATTAATATTATTATTATTATATTTGTATTTGATGTGTGGTTTAGTGTTTTACTACCTTCTTTTCCAGCATCAGGAGCTATAAAGAGCAAGTGTGAGACAGAGCAGGAGCTTCCTGGAGCTGTATGAGGATCACTATCCGTCTCCTCCCACTTCATAATGAACTAATCGCTGTCAGAATGATGAACTACTCACTCACCAACTACCCATCACTACTTCAGAGATGATCGCTGGCGGCCGCTGTCACCTCAGGACCCCGCCGGCCGCTCCGCGTGCAACACCGCAGAGGGAGGGAGAGAGCGGGACCAGCGACACCGCAGAGGGAGGGAGAGAGCGGGACCAGCGACACCGCAGGGAGGGAGGAGAGAGCGGGACCAGCGACACCGCAGAGGGAGGGAGAGAGCGGGACCAGCGACACCGCAGAGGGAGGGAGAGAGCGGGACCAGCGACACCGCAGAGGGGGGAGAGAGCGTGATCCGGCGACACCGCAGAGGTAGGGAGAGAGCGGGATCCGGCGACACCGCAGAGGTAGGGAGAGAGCAGGACCCGGCGACACCGCAGAGGGACGGAGCGGGACCCGGCGACACCACCACAGAGGGGAGAGAGCGGGACCCAGCGACAGCACCGCAGAGGGAGAGAGCGGGACCCGGCGACAGCACCGCAGAGGGAGGGAGAGAGCGGAACCCGGCGACACCGCAGAGGGAGGGAGAGAGCGGGACCAGCGACACCGCAGAGGTAGGGAGAGAGCGGGATCCGGCGACACCGCAGAGGTAGGGAGAGAGCAGGACCCGGCGACACCGCAGAGGGAGGGAGCGGGACCCGGCGACACCACCACAGAGGGAGAGAGCGGGACCCAGCGACAGCACCGCAGAGGGAGAGAGCGGGACCCGGCGACAGCACCGCAGAGGGAGGGAGCGGGACCTGGCGACACCACCGCAGAGGTAGGGAGAGAGCAGGACCCGGCGACACCGCAGAGGGAGGGAGCGGGACCGGCGACACCACCACAGAGGGAGAGAGCGGGACCCAGCGACAGCACCGCAGAGGGAGAGAGCGGGACCCGGCGACAGCACCGCAGAGGGAGGGAGCGGGACCTGGCGACACCACCGCAGAGGGAGGGAGAGAGGCGGGACCCGGCGACACCACCGCAGAGGGAGGGATAGAGCGGGACCCGGCGACACCATTGCAGAGGGAGAGCGGGACCCGGCGACACCACCACAGAGGGAGAGAGTGGGACCCGGCGACACCACCGCAGAGGAAGAGAGTGGGACCCGGCGACACCACCGCGGAGGGAGTGGGACCCGGCGACACCACCGCAGAGGGAGAGAGTGGGACCCGGCGACACCACCGCAGAGGGAGAGAGTGGGACCCGGCGACACCACCGCGGAGTGAGAGAGTGGGACCCGGCGACACCACCGTGGAAGGAGGGAGTGGGACCCGGCGACACCACCGCAGAGGGAGAGAGTGGGACCCGGCGACACCACCGCAGAGGGAGAGAGTGGGACCCGGCGACACCACCGCAGAGGGAGAGAGTGGGACCCGGCGACACCACCGCGGAGGGAGAGAGTGGGACCCGGCGACACCACCGCGGAGGGAGAGAGTGGGACCCGGCGACACCACCGCGGAAGGAGGGAGTGGGACCCGGCGACACCGCAGAGAGAGGGAGAGAGCGGGACCCGGCGACAGCACCGCCCTACATCTCCTCCCTCGTCTCAGTCTACCACCCTACCCGTGCCCTCCGTTCTGCTAATGACCTGAGGTTAGCATCCTCAATAATCAGAACCTCCCACTCCCGTCTCCAAGACTTTTCACGTGCTGCGCCAAATCTTTGGAATGCACTAACCAGGTTAATACGATTAATCCCCAATCCCCACAGTTTTAAGCGTGCCCTAAAACACATTTCTTCAGACAAGCCTACCGCCTCAACGCATTAACTTAACTATCCCTGTGTGGCCCATTCACAATTCTCACCATAATCAGGTTCTTCGCATCATGTCCTCACCTGCTTTATGCATTTAATAGTCCTCTGTGTCTGTACTGTTACATACTTAGGCTGATAACTGGTTCATGCAGCATTACAGGAACACCCGATTCTTACACTATGGCTGGTCCGAGCAATGAAAGTAATTGTTACCATCCACCTCTCGTGTCTCCCCTTTTCCTCATAGATTGTAGCTTGCGAGCAGGACCCTCATTCCTCTTGTATCTACTTTGATCTGTGCTCATTGTTATGCTGTAATGTCTATTGTCGGTACAAGTCCCCTCTATAATGTACAGCGCTGCGGAATATGTTGGCGCTATAGAAATAAAATTATTATTATTAGAGCCATAATGCGTGCACAGCTCCGCTGAAAGCCATAGTGTGTGCTCTGCTATAGTCATAACGTGCGCACAGCTCCGTTGCCTTTCCAGAGGATCGCGGTGGACATTGTGGGCCCGCTGGCCGTCCCCAGCAGCTCTGGAAAGCAATACATCCTTACTGTGGTAGACTACGCTACCCGGTACCCGGAGGCAGTAGCTCTGTCCTCAACTAGGGCAGATAAGGTGGCAGATGCACTGGTGACCATCTTTTCACGGGTAGGATTTCCCAGGGAGATGCTTACCGATCAAGGGACCCAATTTATGTCTCGCCTAATGGAGGCTCTCTGCAGCAAAATGCAGGTGACGCGTATGGTATCGAGTGCGTATCACCCACAGACCAATGGTTTGTGTGAGTGCTTTAACGGTACCCTCAAACAGATGCTCCGCATGCTGGTTGAGACCCAGGGACGCTATTGGGAGCGGTACCTCCCACACCTGCTATTTGCCTACAGAGAAGTCCGCAGGCCTCGACGGGGTTCTCCCCCTTCGAGCTCCTGAATGGCAGGCGAGTCCGGGGACCCCTTGGGTTGGTAAGAGAATCCTGGGAAGATGAGCCAAACCCCACGGAAGTGTCCATCGTGGATTATGTCATGCGCTTCCGCGACAAGATGCAGACCTTGACGCAGTTGGTGCATGACAACATGACGCAGGCTCAGGCTGACCAGAAGCACTGGTACGACCAGAACGCCCGGGAGCGGACCTACCAGGTGGGTCAAAAGGTGTGGGTGCTGGTCCCTGTACCAAAAGATAAGCTTCAGGCAGCCTGGGTAGGCCCGTACGTCGTGCACCAACAGCTCAACCCAGCCACCTAGGTGGTCACTTGTTGTGAATGGGTTTGAGATGAGTTCTGAGCAAAGGCTCCCTCTGGTGGTTACTAGCGGTGCTAGTCTGTCCAGTGAAGATTGTGAGGACTGGGAATCAGGTGTTACTGACTGGTCTTATATAAGGGAGTCACCTTCCCATCAGGGTTGCCGGTGATCAATTGTTCTGGTCTGAATCCTTTATTCCAGTTTCCCTTGTAGCCTGCTGTGTCGTGTCTGCATCTCCTGCTAACAGATAAGACATTTTCTTCTTTTGTGTTTGTGCTATATTTTTGCATTTTGTCCTGCACTTCTGTGGGGGCCTTCTGGGTCCCCTCCGGGGGCTTTTGCCCTCTCAGTTTAGTTCAGCCACTGATGTTTGTACTTTTGCTTTTTCCAGTTTTTTCAGTGGCTGCTGTTTTGATTTTGTTACACCAGAGAACTGATTTAGGTGGTAGAGGTCGTGTGATCTCAGGTGTTTTTGAAATGAGTAGAGTTGGTGCTTTTCAGGGTTTTCTGGGATTGCAGTAAGTGCCCTTCCTATCCTTTTCTATTTAGTTAGTTTGGGCCCCAGCGTTTGCTCATACTATTTTCTGTCTGTGTCAGTATTTCCTCTTGTCTAACCGCCATTACATGTTTGGGGGCTTTCTATTGTCTTTGGGGTTCTGCTCCGGGGCAGATAGCTTTCCTATTTCTATCTTTAGGTGTAGTTAGTTTCTCAGGCTGTGACGAGGCGTCTAGGACCAACGTAGGAACGCTCCACGGCTGCCTCTAGTTGCGGTGGTTAGTCAGGGTACTGCAATCTCATAGATTCCAACTGCTCTGGTGTATTTCCTTTTTTACCTGCACTCCTCAGCTACCGAAACATAACAGTATCACCGGCCTAAAAATTGAAAATTGTATGGTACTCACAGAAGGGAAAAATATTGTCAGAGTTGTCAGAGATATTTTTCTGTTTGTTGCATTTTTTTTTTTCCCTCTGTATCTCTGGGTGCTAGGGAGGATCTTTTCTCTCAATGGAGTTTGCACAGTTGTCTGGCCGTGTGGATCAGCTTGCCACTGAGGTTCAGAGTATTGCTGCATATCTTGCTGGGTTGCCTGTTGTGGAACCTAGGATTCCCATGCCAGATTTGTTTTTAGGGGATCGAGCCAAGTTTCAGAATTTCAAAAATAATTGTAAATTGTTTTTTGCCTTAAAATCTAAGTCCTCAGGAAACGCAGCGCAGCAGGTTCAAATTATCATCTCTCTCCTGCGCGGCGATCCTCAGGATTGGGCTTTTTCCCTCACACCTGGGGATCCTGTTTTGAGTGATGTTGATGCATTTTTTCAGGCTTTGGGGTTATTGTACGATGAGCCTAATGTCACTGATCAAGCTGAAAAAGCCTTGTTGGCATTAAATCAGGGGCTTGATGACGCTGAGTTATACTGTCAGAGATTCCGTAGGTGGGCAGTCCTGACCAAATGGAATGACGACGCTTTGGCGGCCCTTTTCCGGAAGGGTCTGTCAGATAATGTAAAGGATGTTATGGTGGGATTCCCTGTCCCTCTGGTCTCAATGATTCTATGTCATTAGCGATTCAAATTGACAGACGTTTGCGTGAGCGCATAAGTATGCGTGGAATGGTGTTGCCTTGTGAACCAGCTTCTGAACCCATGCAGTGTGATAGAGTGGTGTCTGGGGCACAGCGTCATGAGTTTCGAAAGCGCAATGGGTTATGTTTCTACTGTGGTGATGCCTCTCATGCTATTTCAGTCTGCCCTAAGCGGGGAAGACGTTTTGCATGCTCAGTTGTCTTGGGTAGTGTTCAGACTAAGTTTTTATTAACTGTTACCCTGATATGCTCTCTGTCCTCATTTTCTGCTCAGGCTTTCGTTGATTCTGGAGCAGCTATTAACCTGATGGATTATGATTTTGCTAAACGTTGTGGATTTCCCTTGATACCCCTACAGAAGTCTATTCCCCTACTGGGGATCGATTCTACCCCTTTGGCTGAGAATAAACCTCAGTTCTCTACTCAGGTGATAATGAGGGTTGAACCTGATCATCAGGAGTGCTGCAAATTTTTGGTTCTGTATAATCTGCATGACATTATCGTGCTGGGTTTCCCTTGGTTACAGTCTCATAATCCTGTTTTGGATTGGAAATCTGTGTCTGTAACCAGTTGGGGCTGCCAATGTGTTAATACCAACACTCCTGATTTTTCTGCCTCCCCCCAGGCTCAGGATGTTCCTGACTTTTTGATTGATTTTTCTGATGTGTTTAGCAAAAGTAAATCTGCATCCTTGCCTCCCCATAGGAGCTATGACTGCGCTATTGAATTAGTGCCGGGTAGTAAATTCCCTAAAGGTCGCCTTTTTAACTTGTCTGTACCTGAACATGACGCTATGCGGTCTTATATCAAGGAATCATTGGAGAAGGGTCATATCAGACCATCCTCATCACCCTTAGGTGCCGGTTTTTTCTTTGTGGCCAAAAAGGATGGTTCATTGAGGCCGTGTATTGATTATCGTCTTTTGAACAATATTACTGTGAAATATCAATACCCGTTACCCTTGATTTCTGACCTGTTTTCCAGGGTGAAAAACGCTACTTGGTTTACGAAGCTTGACCTCAGAGGGGCATATAACCTTATTCGCATTAAGCACGGGGATGAATGGAAGACGGCATTCAATACCCCTGAAGGGCATTTTGAGTACCTGGTGATGCCCTTTGGGCTCACTAGTGCTCCTTCTGTCTTCCAGTCCTTCATGAATGACATTTTCAGGGATTTTGTGGATAAATTTCTGATTGTTTATTTGGATGATATCTTGTTTTTTTCCAATGACTGGGACTCTCATGTGAAACATGTTCGAACTGTATTCCAGATTTTGAGAGAGAATGCTCTGTACGTGAAGGGATCAAAGTGTCTTTTTGGCGTACAGAGGATCTCATTTCTGGGATTCATTTTGTCCCCATCTGTTATTGAAATGGACCCGGTCAAGGTTCAGGCCATCTGTGATTGGGTCCAACCTACTTCATTAAAGGCTCTTCAGAGATTTTTGGGTTTTGCCAATTTTTATCGTAAATTTATTGGTAATTTCTCGGTTATTGTTAAACCATTAACTGATTTGACCAGAAAGGGTTCTGATGTGGTGAATTGGCCTCCTGAGGCAGTCTCTGCATTTCAGGAACTTAAGCAGAGATTCACTTCTGCTCCTGTTCTACGGCAGCCTGATGTTTCTCTGCCATTTCAGGTGGAGGTTGATGCCTCTGAAATTGGGGCAGGTGCCGTTTTGTCCCAAAAAGATCCAGAGACCTCTAAAAGTAACCCTTGTGCCTTTTTCTCTCGAAAATTTTCTCCTACTGAACGTAATTATGACGTGGGTAATCGGGAGTTATTGGCCATGAAGTGGGCTTTTGAAGAGTGGAGACATTGGCTGGAGGGAGCCAAACATCAGGTGGTGGTCCTTACGGACCATAAGAATCTGGTCTATCTGGAATCTGCCAAGCGACTCAATCCTAGACAGGCCAGGTGGGCCTTGTTTTTCACACGTTTTAATTTTGTGGTTTCCTTTCTTCCTGGCACTAAGAATGTTAAGGCAGATGCCCTCTCGAGGAGTTTCCTTGCAGACTCTCCTGAGTTATCTGATCCTTCTGTTATTTTGAAAGAGGGTGTAGTTCTTTCCGCCATCTCGCCCAAATTGAGACTTGCTCTGGAGGGGTGTCAGGAGGATAGGCCCGAGTGCTGCCTGTTGGAAAATTGTTTGTCCCGGACCAGTGGAAAAAGAGTGTGATGTCTGAGATTCATTGTTCCGCGTTGGCTGGGCATCCCGGAATTTTTGGTACCAGAGACTTGGTTAGTCGGTCCTTTTGGTGGCCTACCTTGTCTCGTGATGTCAGGGAATTTGTGCAGTCCTGCGGGACTTGCTCTCGCTCCAAGCCTTGCTCTCGCTCTAGTGGTTTGTTGATGCCATTGCCTGTGCCCAAGAGACCATGGACCCATATCTCTATGGATTTCATTTCTGACCTTCCTGTTTCTCAGAGAATGACCACCATCTGGGTAATTTGTGATAGGTTTTCCAAGATGATACATCTTGTGCCATTACCTAAGTTGCCTTCCTCCTCTGAATTGGTGCCGTTGTTCCTTCAGCATGTGGTTCGTTTACACGGCATTCTGAGAACATTGTGTCTGACAGAGGAGTCCAGTTTGTTTCCAGATTTTGGAGGACTTTTTGTTCTAAACTGGGTGTTCAATTGTCTTTCTCCTCGGCGTTTCATCCTCAGACCAATGGTCAAACTGAGAGAACAAACCAGACATTGGAGACTTATCTAAGATGCTTTGTGTCTGCTGATCAGGATGACTGGGTCTCTTTTTTGCCTTTGGCTGAGTTTGCTCTTAATAATAGGGCTAGCTCTGCCACTTTGATGTCTCCGTTTTTCTGTAATTCTGGGTTTCACCCTCGATTTTCTTCAGGACAGACGGAGGCTTCTGTCTGTCCAGGTGTTGACTCTGTTGTTGTTATGTTACGGTAACTGAGGAGTGCAGGTAAAAAAGGAAATACACCAGAGCAGTTGGAATCTATGAGATTGCAGTACCCTGACTAACCACCGCAACTAGAGGCAGCCGTGGAGCGTTCCTACGTTGGTCCTAGACGCCTCGTCACAGCCTGAGAAACTAACTACACCTAAAGATAGAAATAGGAAAGCTATCTGCCCCGGAGCAGACCCCAAAGATAATAGAAAGCCCCCAAACATGTAATGGCGGTTAGACAAGAGGAAATACTGACACAGAAAGAAAATAGTATGAGCAAACGCTGGGGCCCAAACTATCTAAATAGAAAAGGACAGGAAGGGCACTTACTGCAATCTCAGAAAACCCTGAAAAACACCAACTCTACTAATTTCAAAATCACCTGAGATCACACGACCTCTACCACCTAAATTAGTTCTCTGGTGTAACAAAATCAAGACAGCAGCCACTGAAAAAACTGGAAAAGCAAAAGTACAAAACTCAGTGGCTGAACAAACTGAGAGGGCAAAAGCCCCCGGAGGGGACCCAGAAGGCCCCCACAGAAGTGCAGGACAAAATGCAAAAATATAGCACAAACACAAAAGAAGAAAATGTCTTATCTGATAGCAGGAGATGCAGACACGACACAGCAGGCTACAAGGGAAACTGGAAAGAAGGATTCAGACCAGAACAATTGATCACCGGCAACCCTGATGGGAAAATGACTCCCTTATATAAGACCAGTCAGTAACACCTGATTCCCAGTCCCACAATCTTCACTAGTACCGCTTGTAACCACCAGAGGGAGCCTCTGCTCAGAACTCATCTCAAACCCATTCATAACAGTACCCCCCCCTTGAGGAGGGGTCACCGAACCCTCATTTGAGCAACCAGGTCGGTCAGGATGAGTTCTATGATAAGCACGGATAAGTCTCCTAGCATGGATGTCCGAAGCAAACACCCAAGAATTGTCTTCCTGACCATAACCTCTCCATTTAACCAAATACTGGAGTCTTCGTCTAGAAAAACGAGAATCTAATATTTTCTCAACCACATACTCCAGATTGCCCTCAACCAAAACAGGGTCAGGAGGCACAGCAGCAGGAACCACTGGCTCAACAAACCTCTTCAACAAGGACTTGTGGAACACGTTATGGATCTTAAATGTCCCTGGAAGAAGCAAACGAAAAGAAACAGGATTAATAATCTCCATGATCTTATAAGGTCCAATGAACCTAGGCTTAAATTTAGGAGATGCTACTCTCATAGGAATATTCTTTGAGGACAACCAGACCAAGTCCCCCACTTTAAACCGAGGACCATCAGTCCTATGCCGGTTAGCAAACCGCTGGGCCTTCTCCTGAGAGAGGGACAACCTCTCCACTACCTGGTCCCAAATCTGTTGCATACGCTCAACAACAGAGTCAACACCTGGACAGACAGAAGCTTCCGTCTGTCCTGAAGAAAATCGAGGGTGAAACCCAGAATTACAGAAAAACGGAGACATCAAAGTGGCAGAGCTAGCCCTATTATTAAGAGCAAACTCAGCCAAAGGCAAAAAAGAGACCCAGTCATCCTGATCAGCAGACACAAAGCATCTTAGATAAGTCTCCAATGTCTGGTTTGTTTTCTCAGTTTGACCATTGGTCTGAGGATGAAACGCAGAGGAGAAAGACAATTGAACACCAAGTTTAGAACAAAAGGTCCTCCAAAATCTGGAAACAAACTGGACTCCTCTGTCAGACACAATGTTCTCAGGAATGCCGTGTAAACGAACCACGTGCTGAAGGAACAAAGGCACCAATTCAGAGGAGGAAGGCAACTTAGGTAATGGCACAAGATGTATCATCTTGGAAAGCCTATCACAAATCACCCAGATGACGGTCATTCTCTGAGAAACAGGGAGGTCGGAAATGAAATCCATAGAGATATGGGTCCATGGTCTCTTGGGCACAGGCAATGGCATCAACAAACCACTAGAGCGAGAGCAAGGCTTGGAGCGAGAGCAAGTCCCGCAGGACTGCACAAATTCCCTGACATCGCGAGACAAGGTAGGCCACCAAAAGGACCGACTAACCAAGTCTCTGGTACCAAAAATTCCGGGATGCCCAGCCAATGCGGAACAATGAATCTCAGACATCACACTCTTTTTCCATTGGTCCGGGACAAACAATTTTCCAACAGGGCAGCGCTCGGGCCTATCCTCCTGACACCCCTCCAGAGCAAGTCTCAAATTGGGCGAGATGGCGGAAAGAACTACACCCTCTTTCAAAATAACAGAAGGATCAGATAACTCAGGAGAGTCTGCAAGGAAACTCCTCGAGAGGGCATCCGCCTTAACATTCTTAGTGCCAGGAAGAAAGGAAACCACAAAATTAAAACGTGTGAAAAACAAGGCCCACCTGGCCTGTCTAGGATTGAGTCGCTTGGCAGATTCCAGATAGACCAGATTCTTATGGTCCGTAAGGACCACCACCTGATGTTTGGCTCCCTCCAGCCAATGTCTCCACTCTTCAAAAGCCCACTTCATGGCCAATAACTCCCGATTACCCACGTCATAATTACGTTCAGTAGGAGAAAATTTTCGAGAGAAAAAGGCACAAGGGTTACTTTTAGAGGTCTCTGGATCTTTTTGGGACAAAACGGCACCTGCCCCAATTTCAGAGGCATCAACCTCCACCTGAAATGGCAGAGAAACATCAGGCTGCCGTAGAACAGGAGCAGAAGTGAATCTCTGCTTAAGTTCCTGAAACGCAGAGACTGCCTCAGGAGGCCAATTCACCACATCAGAACCCTTTCTGGTCAAATCAGTTAATGGTTTAACAATAACAGAGAAATTACCAATAAATTTACGATAAAAATTGGCAAAACCCAAAAATCTCTGAAGAGCCTTTAATGAAGTAGGTTGGACCCAATCACAGATGGCCTGAACCTTGACCTGGTCCATTTCAATAACAGATGGGGACAAAATGAATCCCAGAAATGAGATCTTCTGTACGCCAAAAAGACACTTTGATCCCTTCACATACAGAGCATTCTCTCTCAAAATCTGGAATACAGTTCGAACATGTTTCACATGAGAGTCCCAGTCATTGGAAAAAATCAAGATATCATCCAAATAAACAATCAGAAACTTGTCCACAAAATCCCTGAAAATGTCATTCATGAAGGACTGGAAGACGGATGGAGCATTAGTGAGCCCAAAGGGCATCACAAGGTACTCAAAATGGCCTTCAGGGGTGTTAAATGCCGTCTTCCATTCATCCCCGTGCTTAATGCGAATAAGGTTATACGCCCCCCTGAGGTCAAGCTTGGTAAACCAAGTAGCGTTTTTCACCCTGGAAAACAGGTCAGAAATCAAGGGTAACGGGTATTGATATTTCACAGTAATATTGTTCAAAGACGATAATCAATACACGGCCTTAATGAACCATCTTTTTTGGCCACAAAGAAAAAACCGGCACCTAAGGAATGAAGAGGATGGTCTGATATGACCCTTCTCCAATGATTCCTTGATATAAGACCGCATAGCGTCATGTTCAGGTACAGACAAGTTAAAAAGGCGACCTTTAGGGAATTTACTACCAGGCACTAATTCAATAGCGCAGTCATAGCTCCTATGGGGAGGTAAGGATGCAGATTTACTTTCGCTAAGCACATCAGAAAAATCAAACAAAAAGTCAGGAACATCCTCAGCCTGGGGGGAGGCAGAAAAAACAGGAGTGTTGGTATTAACACATTGGCAGCCCCAACTGGTTACAGACACAGATTTCCAATCCAAAACAGGATTATGAGACTGTAACCAAGGGAAACCCAGCACGATAATGTCATGCAGATTATATAGAACCAAAAATTTGCAGCACTCCTGATGATCAGGTTCAACCCTCATTATCACCTGAGTAGAAAACTGGGGTTTATTCTCAGCCAAAGGGGTAGAATCGATCCCCAGTAAAGGAATAGACTTCTGTAGGGGTATCAAGGGAAACCCACAACGTTTAGCAAAATCATAATCCATCAGGTTAATAGCTGCTCCAGAATCAACGAAAGCCTGAGCAGAAAATGAGGACAGAGAGTATATCAGAGTGACAGTTAATAAAAACTTAGTCTGAACACTACCCAAGACAACTGAGCGTGCAAAACGTCTTCCCCGCTTAGGGCAGACTGAAATAGCATGAGAGGCATCACCACAGTAGAAACATAACCCATTGCGCTTTCGAAACTCATGACGCTGTGCCCCAGACACCACTCCATCACACTGCATGGGCTCAGAAGCTGGTTCACAAGGCAACACCACTCCACGCATACTTCTCCGCTCACGCAAACGTCTGTCAATTTGAATCGCTAATGACATAGAATCATTGAGACCAGAGGGGACAGGGAATCCCACCATAACATCCTTTACATTATCCGACAGACCCTTCCGGAAAAGGGCCGCCAAAGCGTCGTCATTCCATTTGGTCAGGACTGCCCACCTACGGAATCTCTGACAGTATAACTCAGCGTCACAAGCCCCTGATTTAATGCCAACAAGGCTTTCTCAGCTTGATCAGTGACATTAGGTTTATCGTACAATAACCCCAAAGCCTGAAAAAATGCATCAACATCACTCAAAACAGGATCCCCAGGTATCAGGGAAAAAGCCCAATCCTGAGGATCGCCGCGCAGGAGAGAGATGACAATTTGAACCTGCTGCGCTGCGTTTCCTGAGGACTTAGATTTTAAGGCAAAAAACAATTTACAATTATTTTTGAAATTCTGAAACTTAGCTCGATCCCCTAAAAACAAATCTGGCATGGGGATCCTAGGTTCCACAACAGGCAACCTAGCAAGATATGCAGCAATACTCTGAACCTCAGTGGCAAGCTGATCCACACGGCCAGACAACTGTGCAAACTCCATTGGGAGAAAAGATCCTCCCCAGCACCCAGAGATACAGAGGGAAAAAAAAAAAAATGCAACAAACAGAAAAATATCTCTGACAACTTTTTTCTTTCAAAATATTTTTTCCCTTCTGTGAGTACCATCAATTTTTATGGCCGGTGATACTGTTATGTTACGGTAGCTGAGGAGTGCAGGTAAAAAAGGCAATACACCAGAGCAGTTGGAATCTATGAGATTGCAGTACCCTGACTAACCACCGCAACTAGAGGCAGCCGTGGAGCGTTCCTACGTTGGTCCTAGACGCCTCGTCACAGCCTGAGAAACTAACTACACCTAAAGATAGAAATAGGAAAGCTATCTGCCCCGGAGCAGAACCCCAAAGATAATAGAAAGCCCCCAAACATGTAATGGCGGTTAGACAAGAGGAAATACTGACACAGAAAGAAAATAGTATGAGCAAACGCTGGGGCCCAAACTATCTAAATAGAAAAGGATAGGAAGGGCACTTACTGCAATCCCAGAAAACCCTGAAAAACACCAACACTACTAATTTCAAAAACAAACTGAGATCAACACGACCTCTACCACCTAAATTAGTTCTCTGGTGTAACAAAATCAAGACAGCTGTAATGTATGTGATACAGTTCATATAGCGTCTTGTGCTTGGGTGCGATGAAAATACTTGAGACACAGGTTGAAAAAGAAAGTCTTGTATTGCTTCATACAAATTGGCAAAAATAAACATACAGGTTGCAAACACAGAAGCAGGAGACACAGCAGGCCAAAGTAATCTAAGTTCATCAATAACTCTCCACAACAGATTCAGATCTTCTTCTATGTTACCGCAAGTCCATGCAACGTGAGGCTTTCAAGAGCAGAGTTCAGAGTCCACAAGAGCTCCAGAGTTTCTCAGTAGAAATGGCTGGAGTACAAAGTCCAAGGCTTCAGGAGTCAGAACACAGGTTCACTGCAGGCCAGATTCTGAAGCACTGATTGCTCAGGTGTGGCTGTTTAAGAAGCAAACGGAGAGAATCAGGGAGGGAACATGCAAGCTGGAAAACTCCATTTTAACTGAGGGCAAGATAGCTGCAGCAAAACAGAAAGCAAAATGGCCGACGAACAAACTGAGTTTCAGAAACAGATATACAGAACCTTACATTACTCCCCCTTAGGGGCAACCTCCGGATGACCTCAGACCAGGCTTGTGTGGGTACCTCTGATGAAACTGACGGAGCAAGCGAGGAGCATTAACGTTATTGACTGGCTCCCATGAGTTGTCCTCCACTGGGTAGCCCTGCCATTTGATCAGATATTGTAACTGATTTCTATACAACCTGGAATCTAAAATCCTTTCCACCACAAATTCTTCCTGACCATCGACTAGCACTGGGTCAGGGCAAGGAGAAGAACGTCCAGGAAACGTATTGGGTGTTGCAGCCTTTAGTAGGGATACATGAAAGACAGGGTGGATTCTCATAGTTCTGGCAATTGAAGACGACAAGCAACGGCACTTATAATCTTACTGATTTTATAGGGTCCAATGTACTTATGTCCCAACTTAGATGATGGAATCCTTAACTTAAGATTTCTGGTTGACAGCCAGACCAGGTCTCCTACCTTAAAAACTGGTGCAGGTTTACGAAATTTATCTGCTGCCTTCTTGTACCTTTCCTGAGCCGATTCCAGATTCTCCTTTAGAAGATCCATATTCTTCTGTAAAGTCGTGACTCTTTCAGCCACTGCTGGCAAAGGCGTCTCTATGGGAAATCGTGGTAGAATATTAGGATGATAACCTAAATTAGAGAAAAAAGGAGACTGTTTAGTGGAGGCACTCTGAGAGTTGTTGTAAGAGAACTCAGCCAATGGAAGTAGATCCACCCAATCATCCTGTAGGTGGCAGATAAAACAGCGGAGATACTGCTCCAGGGTTTGATTGGTTCGTTCGGTTTGTCCATTAGTCTGGGGATGAAAAGCAGAAGAAAGGTTTACTTTAATGTCCAATGCTGCACAGAAATTTTGCCAAAACCTAGAAGTGAATTGCACCCCTCGATCCGAAATAACCTCATCCGGTACTCCATGTAAACGAAACACATCTTTAATCATCAAATCTGATGTCTGTTTTGCAGTGGGTAAGCCGACACAAGGGATAAAATGAGCTGCCTTTGTTAAACGATCAACCACCACTAGAATAGTGTTCTTCCCTTGAGAGGTTGGTAATTCGACAATGAAGTCCATAGAAATGGATCCCCACGGGCGGGACGGGGTGGGAAGAGGCTGTAACAGACCAGTTGGTGAAGAGCGAGGTGTTTTGCATCTTGCACAAACCTCACATGAAGTGACATAATCCAAAACATCCTTCCTACAAGTGGGCCACCAAAAGAAACGAGAAAGAAATTCCTGTGTCTTTAGAATTCCTCTATGCCCGGCTATTTTGGAATCATGAATGAGTTGCAATACTCTCAATCTGACTGTTTCAGGTATATACAGACGTTGTCCCAGAATCCACACACCATTCTTAAAGACAAGACTTACGTCCCTTGGGGGTTGAGCCAAAAAAGAATCCGCATGGTATGCTTCCTTGATGTCTTTAATTAGGTCTTGATGATGAATCACTCCTAGGAATCTAGAGTCAGGAAGAATAGTCTTAGGAGGAGTAATTGGACGTGTCTCTGCTGAGTAAATCCTAGAGAGTGCATCAGCCTTTCCATTGCGCGATCCTGGTCTATAAGAAATAATAAAATTAAATTGGTTTAAGAAAAGATTCCAGCGAGCCTGGCGAGGAGTCAGGCACTTAGCCGACCTGATAAACTCAAGATTACGATGATCTGTCAGAACGACTATTTGCTGTGCAGCTCCTTGCAGAAGGTGTCTCCATTCTTTGAAGGCGGCAATAATGGCCAACAACTCTCTATTGCCCACATCGTAGTTCTTCTCAGCCGAAGATAACTGCTGGGAAAAGAAGGCACAGGGATGCAAGACATTCTTCTCACCTGTTCTCTGAGAGAGTATAGCTCCCACGGCACAGTCTGAAGCATCCACCTCTATTATGAAGGCAAGCTCTGGGTTGGGATGTACTAGAATAGGTGCAGTGGTAAATTTATCTTTTAGACGGGAAAATGCTTCCTGGGCTTGGGGAGTCCAGGAGAACTTAGACTCTTTCCGGGTAAGTTGGGTGATAGGTGACACTACCTCAGAGAAATTTCTAATGAAACGTCTATAGAAGTTTGCAAACCCGATGAAGCGCTGTACCTCCTTCACATTTCTAGGACTTGGCCAATCATTGATGGCTTGGGTTTTACTTCCATCCATACTAATTCCTTGTGTAGACAGTACATACCCCAGAAATTGAATTTCGGTCTTATGGAATTCACACTTTTCAAGCTTGATGTAAAGATGATTTTGTCTTAGACGTTCCAAGACCATTCTCACATGTCCATGATGTTCCTCTGTGGAGTTAGAAAAAATTAAAATATCATCCAAATAAATTACCACGAATGTATCTAGGAGATCCCTGAAGATGTCATTCACCAAGTGTTGGAAAGTGGCTGGGGCGGTACTCAGACCAAAAGGCATAACCAGATATTCAAAGTGTCCATAGCGTGACCTGAATGCAGTCTTCCATTCATCCCCAGGTCTAATACGGACTAAGTTATAGGCCCCACGAAGATCTAGTTTAGAAAAAATTTTAGCATGTCGCACTCTCTCCAATAACTCAGGGATTAAAGGCAATGGATAACGGTTTCTAATAGTAACCTTATTAAGTTCCCTATAGTCTACGCATGGTCTCAGGGATCCATCTTTCTTCTTTACAAAGAATATGGGTGCCCCTGCAGGAGATGAAGAGGGGCGTATGAAGCCCTTGGCTAGATTTTCGTCTATGTACTCTTTTAAAGCCTTCAGCTCGGGCCCCGCCAGGGGGTAGATCTTACCAAAAGGTATCTCTGCTCCAGGCAATAATTCAATTGGACAATCATATGGACGATGAGGAGGAAGCTGGTCAGCGTTCTTCTTGTCACATAAATCCACATAGTCCTGGTATACAGCTGGTAATTCAGGGACTGACATGGTTCCTTTAGGAACAGAGCAAGCTGAAATTTTTTGACTCATCTGTTTCTCTGGGAAGTGTAATTCCTTGGTCTCCCAGTTAATGGTAGGATTCTGAGCCTGCAGCCATGGTAGCCCTAGAATAATGGGAAAGTGAGGAGAAGAGATAAGCATAAAGGACAGTTTCTCTTGATGATCTTTACCCATAAGAACCTTTAAAGGCTCTGTTTCCTGATCCACTGGTCCAGAGGTCAGCAGGGAGCCATCCACAGTTTCCATCTGTACGGGAGCAGCCTTCTTCACTGAACGTATTCCCTGTTTTAGAGCAAAGGAGACATCCATAAAATTTCCACTTGCACCTGAGTCGATCATGGCAGAGCTAGACACCCAGGCTGAGTCAACCCAGAGTTTGATGGAAAGAAAACAGTGAGAATTGTTTTTCTTACAACTCAGCTGGGACACCGCTGAGGAAACTTGAAAGATAGCAGCATTTACACAGTCAACGTCCTCAGAGGTAACGGAGTTTAAGTCCGAGAAATCAAGATCTGTTGCGGCAGCTATCTCTGGAGCCTGAGGCTCGGACCTGACAGATCCCCTCTCGCAACACTCACAATGAATGAGTGCTGCAGTAGTCTTGCGAGAACGGCTGGGACAGTTAATAATAAAGTGCCCTGACTTACCACAGTAAAAACATAGATTCTCCTTAAAACGATGTTCCTTGCGTGCATCACTAACCCGTCGTAGTAAAGAGTCTACCTGCATGGGTTCAGGTTCAGGTTCCCGTGTAATCCTATTCAAAGGTTCCTTAGCTGGAGAGGAAGGTAGGAAAAGGTTAGTACGATTGCTTTCGAACCATCTCTCTTGCCTGCGTTCAGTTAAACGAGTATCAATACGGATGCAGTAGTTAATAAAGTCACCTAACGCAGTGGGAGGGTCGGCACGAGCAAGTTCATCCTTAATTAGTGGGGATAACCCCTTTCGAAAAATAGATTTTTTGGCGGAATTGTCCCAGGTGGTATCAAGGGCCCATCTCCTGAAATCCAAGGCATATTCAGCTACTGAGTGCTTACCTTGGCGCAAAGCTAACATGGCTGCTTCAGCTGTTGCACCTCGATTGGGGTCATCAAACACCTGCCCCATGGCTGAAATAAAGTCATCAAGGTGATTCAAACAATCATCCTCAGTCTCAATCAGAGGGTTTGCCCATATCAAAGCCTTGTTGGTAAGCAACATAATTATAGTAAGCACCTTAGATCGTTCAGTAGGAAATTGTGAAGCATGTGCAGAAAAAAAAGATTACATTGATTAACAAATCCCCTGAATTTTTCACGTTCACCACCAAAACGAAAAGGGGGCAACTTGGGAATCCCAGAACTCGGGGCCATGGCAGGAGCCTGGACTTGCCCCTCCAGAACCTCAATCCTGGCTCGCAAATCCTGAGTAGTCTGTCCAACCACTTGCAAATTGTGATTATTTAGGTCCTGAAGATTTGTAAGACGGGTCTTTATATTCTGCAAATCTGCAAGGATATTATCAGTCACTCCACAAAGTTCCTTTATGCGGGCCTCCATTTTCCAGATCTTTTAAGACAGGATACTGGAAGAAGAGGAGAGAGAAAAAAAAAAACAATAGTGTTCACCTGTGGCAACACTGAAGAAAGAAAAAACTTTAAGGGAACTGCTCACCTGGAATGGTTGTGAGAAGTCACAACCACTATCATCACAGAAAGCTTTCAACCAGACATCTGATATCCAGAGTTTCAGCAGACAAAAGAGAAGAGAAAAAAAAAAACAATAGTGTTTACCTGTGATAACTCTGCAGAAAAAAAAACTTAAGGGAATTGCTCACCTGGAATGGTTGTGAGAAGTCACAACCACTGTTATCACAGAGAGTACAACCGGACATCCGATATCCACAGTACAGCAGACAAGCCTTTCCAGACCCAGCAGACACTAACGTTTGGCTTCAGAATCTTGTAATGTATGTGATACAGTTCATATAGCGTCTTGTGCTTGGGTGCGATGAAAATACTTGAGACACAGGTTGAAAAAGAAAGTCTTGTATTGCTTCATACAAATTGGCAAAAATAAACATACAGGTTGCAAACACAGAAGCAGGAGACACAGCAGGCCAAAGTAATCTAAGTTCATCAATAACTCTCCACAACAGATTCAGATCTTCTTCTATGTTACCGCAAGTCCATGCAACCGTGAGGCTTTCAAGAGCAGAGTTCAGAGTCCACAAGAGCTCCAGAGTTTCTCAGTAGAAATGGCTGGAGTACAAAGTCCAAGGCTTCAGGAGTCAGAACACAGGTTCACTGCAGGCCAGATTCTGAAGCACTGATTGCTCAGGTGTGGCTGTTTAAGAAGCAAACGGAGAGAATCAGGGAGGGAACATGCAAGCTGGAAAACTCCATTTTAACTGAGGGCAAGATAGCTGCAGCAAAACAGAAAGCAAAATGGCCGACGAACAAACTGAGTTTCAGAAACAGATATACAGAACCTTACAACAGCAGCCACTGAAAAAACTGGAAAAGCAAAAGTACAAAACTCAGTGGCTGAACAAACTGAGAGGGCAAAAGCCCCCGGAGGGGACCCAGAAGGCCCCCACAGAAGTGCAGGACAAAATGCAAAAATATAGCAAAAACACAAAATAAGAAATTGTCTTATCTGATAGCAGGAGATGCAGACACGACACAGCAGGCTACAAGGGAAACAGGAAAGAAGGATTCAGACCAGAACAATTGATCACCGGCAACCCTGATGGGAAAATGACTCCCTTATATAAGACCAGTCAGTAACACCTGATTCCCAGTCCTCACAATCTTCACTAGTACCGCTTATAACCACCAGAGGGAGCCTCTGCTCAGAACTCATCTCAAACCCATTCACAACAGTACCCCCCCTTGAGGAGGGGTCACCGAACCCTCATTTGAGCAACCAGGTCGGTCAGGATGAGTTCTATGATAAGCACGGATAAGTCTCCTAGCATGGATGTCCGAAGCAAACACCCAAGAATTGTCTTGTGGAGCGTATGCAACTGATTTGGGACCAGGTAGTGGAGAGGTTGTCCCTCTCTCAGGAGAGGGCCCAGCGGTTTGCTAACCGGCATAGGACTGATGGTCCTCGGTTTAAAGTGGGGGACTTGGTCTGGTTGTCCTCAAAGAATATTCCTATGAGAGTAGCATCTCCTAAATTTAAGCCTAGGTTCATTGGACCTTATAAGATCATGGAGATTATTAATCCTGTTTCTTTTCGTTTGCTTCTTCCAGGGACATTTAAGATCCATAACGTGTTCCACAAGTCCTTGTTGAAGAGGTTTGTTGAGCCAGTGGTTCCTGCTGCTGTGCCTCCTGACCCTGTTTTGGTTGAGGGCAATCTGGAGTATGTGGTTGAGAAAATATTAGATTCTCGTTTTTCTAGACGGAAACTCCAGTATTTGGTTAAGTGGAGAGGTTATGGTCAGGAAGACAATTCTTGGGTGTTTGCTTCGGACATCCATGCTAGGAGACTTATCCGTGCGTATCATAGAACTCATCCTGACCGACCTGGTTGCTCAAATGAGGGTTCGGTGACCCCTCCTCAAGGGGGGGGTACTGTTGTGAATGGGTTTGAGATGAGTTCTGAGCAGAGGCTCCCTCTGGTGGTTACTAGCGGTGCTAGTCTGTCCAGTGAAGATTGTGAGGACTGGGAATCAGGTGTTACTGACTGGTCTTATATAAGGGAGTCACCTTCCCATCAGGGTTGCCGGTTATCAATTGTTCTGGTCTGAATCCTTTATTCCAGTTTCCCTTGTAGCCTGCTGTGTCGTGTCTGCATCTCCTGCTAACAGATAAGACATTTTCTTCTTTTGTGTTTGTGCTATATTTTTGCATTTTGTCCTGCACTTTTGTGGGGGCCTTCAGGGTCCCCTCCGGGGGCTTCTGCCCTCTCAGTTTTGTTCAGCCACTGATGTTTGTACTTTTGCTTTTTCCGGTTTTTTCAGTGGCTGCTGTTTTGATTTTGTTACACCAGAGAACTGATTTAGGTGGAAGAGGTTGTGTGATCTCAGGTGTTTTTGAAATTAGTAGAGTTGGTGCTTTTCGGGGTTTTCTGGGATTGCAGTAAGTCTCCTTCCTATCCTTTTCTATTTAGTTAGTTTGGGCCCCAGCGTTTGCTCGTGCTGTTTTCTTTCTGTGTCAGTGTTTCATCTTGTCTGGCCGCCATTACGTGTTTGGGGGCTTTCTATTATCTTTAGGGTTCTGCTCCGGGGCAGATAGCTTTCCTATATCTATCTTTGGGTGTGGTTAGTTTCTCGGGCTGTGACGAGGCATCTGGGACCAGCGTGGGAGCGCTCCACGGCTGCCTCTAGTTGTGGTGGTTAGTCAGGGTACTGCAATCTCATAGATTCCAACTTCTCTGGTGTATTGCCTTTTTTACCTGCACTCCTCAGCTACCGAAACATAACAGTCACTCTTGACCCCGCTTGGGGTAGACGCAATGCCTTTCACGTCAATATGATGAAGGCTCATCACAAACGGGAAGCCTGCGTCCTACCGGTCTGCAACATGCCCGAGGACGGGGAGGAAGACCCCTCCTGGACATATTGGCCCAAGCCAAGGCCGGTGGGTCCATGATGTGGAGGTAAGCTCATTGTTAACCAAACCCCTGCGGTCGCAGCTGCGGACCACTCTGGAACCCTTCCAGGCCGTTTTATCCAACAGGCCTGGGAGGACTGAGTTAGCGGTCCATGAGGTGGACACCGGAAATCATGCCCCACTACGGTGAACACCCTATCGGATCTCTGAGGAGGTGCAGCAGGTTATGCGCCAAATCAATGAGATGTTACAGCTGGTGGTGATTCAACGGTCCAAAAGCATGTGGGTCTCACCTGTAGTTCTCGTGCCAAAGAAGGATCGGACCACCTGGTTCTGCGTGGACTACAGGGGGCTCAACACCATCACAACCTCTGACGCGCACCCCATGCAGCGCATCAAGGAGCTACTTGAGCGGTTGGCAAAAGCGGAATACCTATCCATCATGGATTTGAGTCGGGGATACTGGCAGATTCCCCTGAGCCCCGAGGCGCAGGAGAAGTCCGCCTTTATCACCCCCATCGGGCTGTACGAGTCTACGGTCAAGCACTTCGGCATGAAGAATGCCCCTGCCACTTTCCAGTGGATGGTCAACCACCTGCTTCAGGTACTGGAGAAGTACGCAGTGGCGTACTTGGATGACATTGCCATCTTCGGTTCCACCTGGGAGGAACACCTGCAGCATCTCCAGGTGCTCCAGCGTGTTCACCAAGCAGGCATGACCATCAAGCCGGGAAAGTGCCAGATGGGCATTAGGGAGGTCCACCACCTGGGGTATGGGTAGGCGGGGGCTCCATGAGGCCAGAGCATGTGGACGCAATTGCATCCTGGCCCACCCCCAGGACCGAGAAACAGGTGATGTCCTTCCTGGGCACTGCAGGATACTTTAGGCACTTTGTTCAGAACTACAGCGGTCTTGCAAAGCTCTTGACCGATGGAAGGTTGCTACGCTGGAGCCTTTCCCTCCAGCAGTACGACTTTAATGTGAAACACAAAAAGGGCTGTGAGCATGGCAACGCCGATGGGTTGTCTCGCCGAGGCAAACCTGCCGAGATGCGCATGGAGGAGTACCAAGAGGTCCTGTCTCCGTAGGGCAATCCAAAAGGGAGAGGTGTAATGATACTCTCATTTTTTGCCCACATTCAAAGTCCCTACCAGAACCTTCCACACACAATGAGCTGTGCTACATCCATTAGGTTTTTTGCAGACTCACACTGGGCTTCTGACCCACCCCTCCCCTCCAGCTACACGTTCACTCTGTGTAATGTGATACTAGGTTGCTAGCCCCCACTGAGTAGGTTATGGCCCAAGCTGGCTGAAGGCAGCTGGGAGAATGTGCTCTATTGCTCATGTAGAAACTTAATATGAGGGCATATCTTGACCCCAGTTGGTGTTAGGAGTATGACAATTACATATTTGGGGTGTGCAGCAACCCAGCTACCCGGCCTCTAGTTTTCTAGACTCCAGCATCAGCAGAATCCAAGAAACGGATTCCTACTTAGCCGACCCACCTAGGTGCTTCGCGTTTAGACTTGAATGCCAACGTCATGCTGAGTAAGACGATACACTGTGCGTCACCATGTGAGGTTCCCTCGCTTAGGTAATTCAGAAGATTTGTAGCAAAATGTTCATTCGTGCAGAAAGAGGAGGGCTTCCATAACTCAGCCCCTTTAGAGATGTCACAACCAGGGGGGTATAACATGGGCGGAGCTCAGTTAGCAGGAGTCTTTCGCCTGGGAAACCTGATACAGAGAGGTGTAATGCACTGTGACGTATGCCCATCCGTCGACCGCATAGTTTGTCTGAAATGATCTAAGCAACTGTAAGTTCTCCCTTTACTACCTTTTATTTTGTAATGGTCTTGTACATACTTTAATTGTCTCATTGTAAAATCTTTTAGACCTTTTCTAAACACTGCCTACCTTTTTTGAGTAAAATATATAAAATTACTAGTTCCGTTTCTCTTTGCTCTATAACGTACTGTCACGTTCTCCGAAGGGAATTACGCTACTAAATTGGGGTGGCCTCTGCCCCACATTCTAGAACCAGAGGCTGGTGGCAGCAAGTGTGTGCTGGGCATTGGGTAAAGCTGGCAGTGATGGAGCGGGTTTTATAAACGTATTGCCTGGCTGCGGCTAGGAGTAGTTATAATTCCCTTGCTGCAGCGTGCCTAATAGCCAGTACACATCCAAGCAGGCCCGTCCGGCGACTAGTTATCCTAGGTGCAGTTCCCTGACTGACCTGAGGGTATAGGGGGCGCCGAAGAGCTGTGAGTTCCTAAGCGGATCTGGAAAGTGGGATATACATAAATCCCTGCAATTGGTGGCAGCGGGGAGATAACTAAAATAAGCCCCCTGCGGTTATGCAAGTTCAATAGACTTGTTTGCTGTTTTTTTTCATCACATTGGTGACCACGGTGGGATCATAAACAGTGACCCCGAGGCCCATTCATCACACAGCCATAATGTGCACACAGCTCTGCTACAGCCATAATGTGCACACAGCTCTGCTACAGCCATAATGCGCACACAGCTCCACTACTGCAATAATGTGCGCTTTATTACAGTCATTATGTGCACACAGCTCCGCTACTGCGATAATGTCCACACAGCCCCTGCTATAGCCATAATGTGCACACAGCCCCTGCTATAGCCATAATGTGCACACAGCTCCGCTACTGCGATAATGTGCGCTTTATTACAGCCATAATGTGCACACAGCACCGCTACTGCGATAATGTGCGCTCTGCTACAGCCATGTGGGCTTTGCTATAGCCATAATGTGCACACAGCTCAGCTACAACCATAATGTGCACACAGCTCTCACTGCATCTGTCTGCAGAAGGTCTCAGCGGTTGGCCTTGCAGACTAGTGGCCACCTCCCTGGCCCTAATGGCATCACCTGGACCTGAGTGTTAATAATTCCCTATTTTATGTTGGGAGGCTTCGTGAAACTTTCTATTTGCACTTCCCTGTTGAAGCTTGGAGCTGTAGCAGTCTGTTAGTGTCCTCTTAGGAGTATTGAGGTGTTTCTCTCTGAGTCTACTGAAGATAAGCGTCTCCCTCGTTTCATTTATCCTTGGTCTTCAGTGATAGTGGGATTGACTAGCGCTTATCCTGTCCTTCCCGGTACAGGGCTGATCACCCGTGTCAGGCAGGGATTAGGTATCTTGCTTGGCGATAGATGTTCTATAGGGGAGATAGGGCAGACACGGTGACGTTAGATATGTCTAGGGGTCTCCACTCCCCCTTCCCTTAGTGTTGCACTTAGCCTTTCCTACACTGTGCGTGACAAACTTGCAGGGCCTGAGGAAACAGTCAGGGCCTGATTCAACTTGAGATGTTTACCTGTGGAGGATAGCCCCAGAGAGGACGTTATTTAAATAATCTTTAGTTGGATTTGGGCAATCTGGATCATCTTTCCAGTTGTGGAGACTGGAATAAGTACGGACTTGATCTGCAATATCCTGGGGTCTGGTAAAAGATGAATCCTCGGATTTCTTGAGTGTAACTCTAGCTTTGGAGCGGAGTTTTTGTACACTGCTGTTAGACATTTTGTTGTAGGATGTATGTTTCTGTTCGATATTTTTAACAATTTATCATCGTCCTTAAGCAGGAGGGTTTTAAAGTCTGATCTTAGTTTTAGAAGATTGTCGTGAGTTAACGGAGGATTTTTCTGATGTTTTTTTCCTTCAATGTTTATTTTTTTTGAAATTTTCAAAATATCCTCTTCAGTTTTCCTCCGGGTAAGAATGCCCCATATGGCGGCTTTATGGGAATCCAAAGACAAGAGGGAGATATTTCTGGAGTGGCGTTTTCTTCACAGAAATTAATGAAAGCTTCTTCTATTTTTCCCTAAGTGGGATGGTTTAATATAAAGGAATTTCCTTTCCACTCTCGGAAATTATTTTTATGTGGGGATAGAATGATTTAGCAGGATATTGGGGCATGGTCCGACCAAGTAATGTTACCAATAGTCTGAGAATGAGGATTTGTGAATTCTTTAGATGTTCTTGTAGTAAGCAGTTATTAAGACTTGCTGTATTCCTCCAGGAGGCCGTTGTGTCCAGGCTTCCATCAAGGATCATGAGCGGCTCCTAGAAGATTACGAGCCGTTCTGATGTTTATTAGCGCCAGCTCACAGATCACAATGTGGGATCTTCTCTTGGGATCATTAATCTCGTTTATAAAGTGGAATGATAAAACACCAGCTACGGCGGAAGACGATCTGAAGGAGTTGGGAAACGATTTCTGTACGAATTCAGGTGGAATTTAATCATAGAATTTGGTTTCCTGGAAAGTGATATCGGCTTTGGCCTGAAGCTTCCCGCCATGCAGAGAACCTTTTCACAGGACTAACCCTTCACGTTTAAAGAAATGTTAAAGATATAAATCATCCCCAAACCAACGGACTCTGCGAGCGTTTTAACGGGACATTAAAACAAAAGACTAAAGCTCGCCTCATATCAGAGCTGGCCACAAGGAGGACAGAAGGTGGGGCCCAGATGGCTTTGGGGTGGTAGTTGGGCGGTTGTCCCTATCAGGGCAGACAGCGCTAACATGTCCCACTTTGTGGCAGGAGAAGCATCGGCGTGCATCGCCTAGAGAATGTCTATTCCCCAGGACCCCATAGGAGGGGGGCTTGGACGGCACTGGTGATCGGCCGGCAGAGGGAGAAGGGTCCCCGTTTGGCTTACCTCCCCTCCAGCTGAGTCCCGATGGCTTCCGCACCTCAGGCATCCTGTTAGCCACATAGCAGTCAGCAATCCTTGCAGCCTGATCCGCAGTTCGTTGCTCCTGATCACACACAAATTGTCGTACATCCGTGGGGCACATATGAAGAAATTCATCCTTGACCATAAGATCCATTAAGTCCTTAAAGCTGTTAACAGAAAGTCCCCTGATCCATTGGTGGAACGTGGTCCTCAAGGAGCTCACAACATCCACATAGCTGTCTGTTGATCCACGTTGTAGGTTCTGGAACTTTCTCCGATACACTTCTGGGGTGAGGTTGTACTTCCTGATCAGGGCCTCCATTATGGCCTCATAGTTCCCATCTAGCTCTGGTGGGAGGCCAGTGAAAACTTCCAGGGCTTCACCTCTCAGCCCTGGGGTTAGATACTGCGCCCACTGATCACTGGATAGATGGTATTGGCTGCAGGTTTTTTCAAATCCCTGGAGGAAAGTATCTAAGTCCGTATCCTTCTCCATCACAGGGAAGTTTTCCAAACGTGGTTTCCTTGGATTTATGTCCTGGAGAGAGGTCACCTGCGGACTGTTACCTCTCTCTATGAGCCATCTGAAGCTTGAAAGCTCTCTCCTCCTGGCGTTCTGCAGCCTCTCTCTCCTCCCGGCATTATGCGGCCTCTCTCCTTCCGGTCCTGGCGTTCTGCAGCCTCTCTCTCCTCCCGGTCCCGGCATTCTGCAGCCTCTCGCTCATCCCAGTCTCGGCATTATGCGGCCTCTCTCCTCCTGGTCCCGGCGTTCTGCAGCAGCCTGTCAGTACTGTAGAATAAGCTGTAGGCGCAGATTGGGATCCATTGTTCCCAGCTGTTGTAAGTCCATTTGTAAAGTAGAGTCCATAGGGTCCTCAGCACTGGCATTACTGGCACCTCCATCAGGTATCTCCGGTGTAAGAGCTGGCATTGCTGGGCCTCTCTGAGGTGGACGCTCTCTCAGCACTGGCATTACTGGCACCTCCATCAGGTATCTCCGGTGTAAGAGCTGGCATTGCTGGGTCTCTCTGAGGTGGACGCTCTCTCAGCCTGGCATTACTGGCACCTCCATCAGGTATCTCCGGTGTAAGAGCTGGCATTGCTGGGTCTCTCTGAGGTGGACGCTCTCTCAGCACTGGCATTACTGGCACCTCCATCAGGTATCTCCGGTGTAAGAGCTGGCATTGCTGGGCCTCTCTGAGGTGGACGCTCTCTCAGCACTGGCATTACTGGCACCTCCATCAGGTATCTCCGGTGTAAGAGCTGGCATTGCTGGGTCTCTCTGAGGTGGACGCTCTCTCAGCACTGGCATTACTGGCACCTCCATCAGGTATCTCCAGTGTAACAGCTGGCATTGCTGGGTCTCTCTGAGGTGGACGCTCTCTCAGCACTGGCATTACTGGCACCTCCATCAGGTATCTCCGGTGTAAGAGCTGGCATTGCTGGGCCTCTCTGAGGTGGACGCTCTCTCAGCACTGGCATTACTGGCACCTCCATCAGGTATCTCCGGTGTAAGAGCTGGCATTGCTGGGTCTCTCTGAGGTGGACGCTCTCTCAGCACTGGCATTACTGGCACCTCCATCAGGTATCTCCAGTGTAACAGCTGGCATTGCTGGGTCTCTCTGAGGTGGACGCTCTCTCAGCACTGGCATTACTGGCACCTCCATCAGGTATCTCCAGTGTAACAGCTGGCATTGCTGGGTCTCTCTGAGGTGGACGCTCTCTCAGCCTGGCATTACTGGCACCTCCATCAGGTATCTCCGGTGTAAGAGCTGGCATTGCTGGGTCTCTCTGAGGTGGACTCTCTCTCAGCACTGGCATTACTGGCACCTCCATCAGGTATCTCCGGTGTAAGAGCTGGCATTGCTGGGTCTCTCTGAGGTGGACGCTCTCTAAGCACTGGCATTACTGGCACCTCCATCAGGTATCTCCGGTGTAAGAGCTGGCATTGCTGGGTCTCTCTGAGGTGGACGCTCTCTCAGCACTGGCATTACTGGCACCTCCATCAGGTATCTCCGGTGTAAGAGCTGGCATTGCTGGGCCTCTCTGAGGTGGACTCTCTCTCAGCCTGGCATTACTGGCACCTCCATCAGGTATCTCCGGTGTAAGAGCTGGCATTGCTGAGCCTCTCTGAGGTGGACTCTCTCTCAGCACTGGCATTACTGGCACCTCCATCAGGTATCTCCGGTGTAAGAGCTGGCATTGCTGGGTCTCTCTGAGGTGGACGCTCTCTCAGCACTGGCATTACTGGCACCTCCATCAGGTATCTCTGGTGTAAGAGCTGGCATTGCTGGGTCTCTCTGAGGTGGACGCTCTCTCAGCACTGGCATTACTGGCACCTCCATCAGGTATCTCTGGTGTAAGAGCTGGCATTGCTGGGTCTCTCTGAGGTGGACGCTCTCTCAGCACTGGCATTACTGGCACCTCCATCAGGTATCTCCGGTGTAAGAGCTGGCATTGCTGGGTCTCTCTGAGGTGGACGCTCTCTCAGCACTGGCATTACTGGCACCTCCATCAGGTATCTCCGGTGTAAGAGCTGGCATTGCTGGGTCTCTCTGAGGTGGACGCTCTCTCAGCACTGGCATTATTGGTGTGTAGCCCTGGTACACAATACCAGGAGGATGAGTGGAGAGGTAACAGTTAAGGTCTCTTCATGACATCATGTACACTTCTGACACACCCAGCAGGGGTGTGGAAGGGAGTGATTTCTAGTCAGTCAGTTTCCTGTCCTTGGACAGAGTAGACGTGTCCAGTTTGAGCCTGTCATCAGTTCAGAAAGTGGAGGCTGGTACAGGTGGTCTAATTCACCTTAGCCTAGTCAGAGCTGTGCCCCACTGGAAGAAAGACTGAACTATCTATTAAGAGTCGAGCAAATCGAAGGGCAAAGTGGAAGGAAGATAATTGGAAAAGTGCTTTTGACTTGGAAAAGTCCTGCACATTGCTACCGGTCACTGGGGACCGAAGGATCACTATTAGCTACAGCATAGTGAAGAGAAAACCAGAGATTTACCGGACCCTAGGTCGCGGCAAACAAGCCCCTTATAGTCAGTACGTAACTGGGGTCAGGGGGAGTGAAGACTTTGAGTCAGTGCACGACAAGATAAGAATTCAGCTCCCTCGCAGGAAGGCTTCACCACAAATCTGACTGGGCAGAACAGCTTTGGAAAGCTAGAATCATAGAGGGGACTACGCTTCAGGCTGGTCGTACTCATCTTCATTGGACAGTAAAGGAGGCCCCTAACTTGCTTAGCTGTTGCCTCAAAGCTCATCCTCCATCAACCCCATCAGCCTCCCTGGGACCTGCCTTATCATCTTGCAAGTAAAGGTATGGAAAGACGCTGACCGTGTGAGACTGAGTTATTATTGCATGCCTGCACAATCCCTACCTAACTACCGACCTGAGGGAAGAGTCCCACCTGTAGGGGACCCGACATCTAGCTGCATCACCATCCCCTCAGAGATCTACAGCAGCGCTGGTACAAATTACCAGAAGACTACAGGTGGCGTCACGAACTGTATATAAATCTATCCCCTGTAAATATTCCCCCAACATACGCCAGACCGCCAGGGCCACAGACCGAGCCACAGCTACCTGTGACAATCCCATAGACTTCCATGGGCTCGGCTCTGAGTACCCCATTGCTCTGGTAAACCACAATTGTGGTGGCGGGTCGACACAAAACTTTGGCGTCACGAACAGGATACGAAACTTGCAGCATTGCGAGCCCTGTGTGCCTGTGGAGTGTTTTGGTGAAAAAGACTGTTGCTATTGTTTGGCGCCAAATACCGCCATATTTGCCGCCAGATTCGCGCCCTCAGGCGCTGGAGAAGAAGGTGGGCGTACCTGAAAGAGCGCGCAAAGTCTTGGACACGCCCCGGCTCTGACTCATCGGCAGGTCCTGCAACAGGAAGTGAACGCTCTGACATCAGAGCGCCTGCGACGAAGGTCCTGTTCCCACTGCGGTGCCTGTGAAATAGCAGCGTCTGAAACCGGTAGGCTCCGTTTAACCAAGGGGGCGCTAAGATGTCACAACAACCGGCTGACAGTGCGGCCCCAGCCGGAGGCCCCAATCCCGCACCGTCTGGTATTGTAGCGCCAGATGGGGGTGCAGGCCCTGCACCCAGTCCGGTAGTCCCGATCATGCCACTAACGCTCCCATATATGCCTGGGGCGAAATGGCTTCCCCAATACAGCGGTGGGCCAGGCACATTAGCAGGCTTCAAGCGGAAGTTATGCAGCATCCTAGAAATGTACTCCATGCCTGAGAGACAAAAAGCTGCTGTGCTAATAGGGCAGCTAACTGGCGCTGCTGAGAGGGAAGTGGAGACTTGGGATACCGTTGATCAGGAGTCGGTACCTGCGATCTTCCTTAAGCTGCATGCCATATTTGAAGACCGCACAGAAACGGATCTCCGGATGGCCTTCTATCACTGTTCACAACAGCCAGGTGACAGCATCCGGGACTATGCTTGTCGACTACAGGGAGCCCTGAGAGCCCTCAAGCAAATTAACAATTTAAATGCTATCGACGAGAATAGAATGCTGAAAGAACAATTTATACAGGGATTGAGATCCCCAGAGGAACGCAGAACTGTAAATTGGTGGTCCTTAGATCATCCGGATGCTACCTTTGATGCCCTAAAGGACATGGCAATAAAAGGGCTGCGGCCCCTGGGCAAACCTGAGGTGGCCACCCAACATCATCAGGCTGAAGTCACTCCGGAACCGGCAGTAACCCCCTTTTCCCCGCTAGTGGCTGAAGCCAAAGCGCAGGTGACACCTCCTAGTGAATTGGACTGTCTGCGCTCAGAGGTGCGCCAGCTGACTAAAAATCTGGCTGCTGTGATGAGTGCCCTGCAGCTGCGGAAGAGGAGGAAGGGAAGATCTTGTTAGCTGACTGCCCAGAGGACGTTCCGTGGATGCACCGGAGAAGAAAGAAGACGTCGCCCCCCCGGAGGAGGACAACGCCACCCCCAGGAGCAACCTCTGATCAACACCCTCCTCGTCGAGAGATCATCTGTTACCGCTGCAACCGGAAAGGTCATCTGTCTACACAGTGTCCTTTAAACGGGCAGAACCTGGGTCCAAGGGCCAACACCCAGGGAAATACCCGTCAGGCCCCCTAGACTGGAACCGCAGGTATGTGGGCGGGCGACCCTACCTGTCTATTATTCTAGATGGTATTGCTGTTCCAGCATTGTTAGACACTGGGTCCCAGGTGACCCTAATACCTGATGCTCTATATACCAAGTACTGGTCAATGGACAGTCTTAAACCTCCGAGCCTTGACTTTACTGTGTATGCTTCTAATGGTCTTCCTGTAGAAGTACTCGGGACAAAATGTGTAGATGTAAAGGTGGGCAGAGAGGAGTTGAAAGACCAAGGGCTTCTGGTAGTAAAGACTGTAAATGAGGAGAACGGTTTAAATATCATTTTGGGTACTAACATTATCGGTAATTGTTTGGGAGAAGTTGTGTTCTTGCTCCAACAGCTCGCTGAGATTGCCCGACCAAGGCAGAAAGGAGTAATCCAAAGAGAGATCCGGGCCCTGGTGTGTCAGCAGCAAGCGAAGCTTACCGACGGCGAAATTGGTAATGTACGGGTCACTGACTCGGATCCTATTGTGATACCCCCAATGAGTGAAATGATCATTTGGTGCAGGGCAGCCATAGGTCTGAGAGGACAGAATTACCAAGCTGTAGTAGAACCCCACCATTCAGAACATAGACCTACACTTATGACTGCTAGAGGAGTAGTAGAAGTGGTGAATGGAAGAGTACCGGTACGGCTTCTCAATTGGGGAGATGATGAGGTAAATTTACCCCGTTATGCAACCATTGCTAAACTTCATGCTGTTGATAATAATTCTATTCTCCCGGCTGAGTCCTTAGACTCCTGTCAAATAGCGGAGGACAATGACCCAGCAACTCAGGTGGCGGAATGGTGTCAGCAACTCCATGTTGGGACGGACACCACTCCCGCTCACCAGAAGCAAGGGGTATTACGGGTGGTGCAAGAGTATGCCCAAGTGTTTAGCAAAAATCCACTTGATTTTGGGATAATTAAGGGAGTACAACATCATATCCCTACAGGCAGTCATCCTCCCATCAAAGAGCGGTATAGGCCCATACCTCCAGCTCATTATCAGAAGGCTAAAGAAATGTTGAATGATATGAAGAAAGCCGGGGTGATAAGGGATAGTTGTAGCCCCTGGGCAGCCCCTCTAGTTCTGGTTAAAAAGAAAGATGGTAGTATGAGAATGTGTGTGGATTACAGGCAGGTGAACCGCATAACACACAAGGATGCATACCCGTTACCACGCATAGAGGAATCACTAGCTGCTCTGAAAACGGCTAACTACTTTTCTACCCTTGATCTGACTAGTGGTTACTGGCAAGTGGCTGTGGCTGAGGAGGATCGTGAGAAAACGGCTTTCACCACCCCAATGGGGCTCTGTGAGTTCGACAGAATGCCGTTTGGGCTCAGCAGTGCCCCAGGAACATTTCAGAGAGTGATGGAAAATTGTCTGGGACATCTCAATTTTGAAACCGTGCTGCTATACCTAGACGACGTTATCGTGTATTCCAAGACATATGAGGACCATCTGAAGCACCTGGCAGAAGTGTTTGAGTCCCTGTCCAGGTACGGGATGAAATTAAAACCCTCAAAATGCCATCTACTCAAACAGAAGGTACAATACTTGGGGCACATCGTCAGTTCGGAAGGAGTAGCGCCGGACCCAGAGAAAGTCACTGCCATCCAGAAGTGGCCGGAGCCGAAGAACCTTAAGGAAGTGCGACAGTTCCTGGGACTAACGGGTTACTACAGGAGATTCGTGAAAGATTACACGAAGAAGGCAGCTCCTTTACAGGACCTCCTGGTAGGACAATCTTTAAAGAGCAGAAACCCTCCCTTTAATTGGGGCAAAGAACAGGCTGAAGCATTCCAAAAGATGAAAGAGATCCTTACAGGTGATGAGATCTTAACCTATCCTGATTACAGCCAACCGTTCCTGTTGTACACCGACGCCAGTAATGAAGGGTTGGGAGCCGTTCTCAGTCAGAAGCAGAATGGCCAAGAAAAAGTCATCGCTTATGCTAGCAGAAAACTCAGGCCAACGGAGAGAAATCCGGAAAATTATAGCAGCTTCAAGCTGGAGTTTCTGGCGCTGGTCTGGGCCATTACTGAAAGATTTAAGCACTATCTGGCCTCCAATAAGTTCACTGCGTTTACAGACAACAACCCGTTAACGCACCTGGAAACCGCTAAGCTGGGCGCCATGGAGCAGCGATGGATGGCTCGGTTGTCCAATTATCAGTTTACTATCAAGTACCGGGCAGGTCGAAAGAATGCTAATGCTGATGCGTTGTCCCGAATGCCGCATGACTCTGACACGGAAGAAGAATCGGACGATCTGGAAGAAATTGAGCTACCCGCGTTCCATCGAAATGGGTAGTCCACGAGCATCGAGTTCACAGAAAGCAGTATGGTGCAACATTAAATCCTTTACCCCATCACAGCTGGAAAGAGACTCAGGACAGTGATCCAGTGGTCAGCCGCATCAAGGAGTTGTTAAAACAGGAAGGCTCCTCTCTGGAAAAGGATGCACCTATGTCAGCAAAGCTCCTGTGGAACGAGAAAAGCAGGTTGTTCCTATACCGTGAGAAGTTGTGCAGGAGATACGTCAACCCCAGAACCCATGAAATGGTCTGGCAAATAGTGGTCCCCAAGGCAGACGTCCCAATGGTGTTGGAAGCGTACCACGATCAAGCAGGACACTTTGGCTGGAGAAAGCTGGAGACCCTGTTGAGATGCCGGTTCTACTGGGTAGGGATGCGCGGCTCCATTGAGAGGTGGTGTCGGAACTGTGGACCCTGTGGTCTCAGAAGAAAGGACTGCGGAAGTCAGAAGGCCCCCCTGCAACCTATCCGGACGACTCGTCCCCTGGAGATTGTGGCCCTGGACCATGTCAAACTGTCGCCAAGTAGATCTGGATACTCATACGCCTTGACCATGGTAGACCATTACTCCAGATTTCTGGTAGTTGTTCCAGTTAAGGACCAGACCGCAGTGACGGCCGCGAAAACCTTTCAAGCAAGCTTCTGCAGACCGCATGGGTATCCCGAGCAAGTCTTAACCGATCAGGGACCTGCTTTCGAAGCTGATTTATTCAAGGAATTCTGTCACATGTACGGGTGCAAGAAAATAAGAACAACACCATATCACCCTCAAACCAACGGTCTTTGCGAAAAAATGAACCATATTGTCCTTGACTTGTTGAGATCCATACCATTGGAAGACAGGAATCGATGGCCGGATTTACTGCCTGATTTGGTTGATTTGTATAACCATATACCTGTAAGCTCAACTAACTGCACTCCAGCCTATCTTATGAGAGCAAGGCCCGGAAGACTACCAATGGACCTAGAACTTGGAGTGGTAGAACCGGAGGCAGACGACGCTGTTGAAAACTGGGACGTCAATCGGCAAGAGCAATACAGAAGAGTACAAATCTGTGTAGAGGAAAGTCTTAATAAGGCACGGGAGAAACAGGAAGATGTTTACAACCGAAATGCTCCTGCCAAGCCTTTGATGCCTGGAGAGGTAGTATTAAAGAGAAAAAGAAAGATGCACAAATTGGATAATCAGTGGGAGCAAGAACCCTACGTCATACAAGATTCTAAGTACGACAACAGAAAAGTTTGTGTCGTCAGTAAGGACGGAGGAAGAACAACAATCACTGTGTCCAGAGATCATTTGAAGTTGTGTCCAGAACACTTAAAGCGTTGTGAAAAGAACCCTGTCCTCAATCAAGGAGAAAGAAAGGAAGAGGTCCTACACACCGATCTGGGAGATTTTCCTGCGGATTGGCCTAGACTGGGAGATGCTGTGATAATTCCAGTGTTGCAGTTTTATCAGCCACAAGAGGAAGTTCTACTCCAGTTGTGCCTGTGGTGCCAGTTGAGCCCGCTCAGGAGTTACCCATCCCAGCAACACCTCAACCTATGGAACCTCAAGATGGATCATCTGAAGCAGCGCCCCATACTATGGGATCCCCTGGTGAAGCTGACTCACATCGCCCAGCCATCAGTACGCTTGCCAGATCCATAGAAAGATTAAGGCAGTTCTATAGTTTGCCGTTACGCAGTGCAGACAGATCGCAACTTGATATACCTGAAACTACACCACGTAGATCAGAGAGAATCACAAAAGGGAAATTACCCATTAGATATCAGCAGTAGTTTATGTGAACATTGTAAAAAGTCTATATATATAAATGTGTTTTTCCCTATTATGTCTTCGTTTAACAATGGACTCAGAGGCTGAGGACTGAGCCAGCCCAAAAACTGTATCCTGTAAATAGTTGCACTAAAGTGCCTTTTTAATGGTTTCACATGAAACCTTGACTTACCTCTGAACCAAAAACCCGTGTGGTGTGGCACTGAGTGAGGTCTGCATTTGGATGTCCTGCAGCCCACCCAGGACCTACGTTGAAGGTTTGGTGCGGGTCCTTCACAAGAATACTGTATATTTATTGAATGTTATTTAATATTTGTATTTTTCTATAATGTTTGCAACGTTCAAGATATCCTCACCTCCCGGATGGGACGAATTAATGTTATTGTTAATGTTTTCTTGCATAAACAAAAATGTCTCTTTATATTTTACAGCCCAGGAGTGCTGTCGTTTACCATGGGGGAATGTGTAGCCCTGGTACACAATACCAGGAGGATGAGTGGAGAGGTAACAG
>JARQOD010007464.1:0-39120 GCA_033576555.1 Oophaga sylvatica | reverse complement strand
CTCCATGTCGCGTATGGAGACCCCCTGATGTGCCTAAATAGTGGAAACCCCTCAATTCTAACTCCAAACCCTAACCCCAACACAACCCTAACCCCAACCCTAACCCCTACACACACCTAACCCTAATACAAACCCTAATCATAACCCTAACCCCAACACACCCCTAACCCTAATCCCAACTCTAACCATAAACTTAACTACAAGCCTAACCCTAATTCCAACCCTAACCCTAATTCCAACCCTAACCCAAATTCCAACCCTAACCGTAATTCTAACCTTAACCCTAATGCTAACCCTAACCCTAGTTCTAACCCTAAGGCTGGGTTCATATTGCGTTTTACCAGCCCGTTCAACACGTAGCGGTGACCGGCTGGTAACGGTATAGCATAACGCGATAGCGTTATGCTATACCCGCTAGCGCAGATGAATCAGCAGATAATCAGCCGCGGATCCGCAGCAAAATCCGCCGCGGATCTGCAGCGAATCAGCAGCGAAATCCGCCGCGGATCAGCAGCGAAATCAGCCGCGGATAAGCAGCGAAATCAGCCGCGGATCAGTAGCGAAATCAGCCGCGGATCAGCAGCGAAATCCGCTGCGGATCCGCAGCGAATCAGCAGCAAAATCAGTCGCGGATCAGCAGCGAAATCCGCCGTGGATCAGCAGCAAAATCAGCCGCGGATCCGCAGCGAATCAGCAGCGAAATCCGCCGCGGATCAGCAGCGAAATCCGCCGCGGATCGGCAGCGAAATCAGCCGCGGATCAGCAGCGAATCAGCCGCGGATCAGCAGCGAAATCAGCCGCGGATCGGCAGCGAAATCCGCTGCGGATCCGCAGCGGATCAGCAGCGACATCAGCCACGGATCAGCAGCGAAATCCGCTGCGGATTCGCAGCGAATCAGCAGCAAAATCAGTCGGGGATCAGCAGCGAAATCCGCCGCGGATCAGCAGCGAAATCAGCCGCGGATCAGCAGCGAAATCAGCGCGGATCGGCAGCGAAATCCGCTCGGATCCGCGCGGATCAGCAGCGACACCCACGGTCAAGCGAAATCCGCTGCGGATTCGCAGCGAATCAGCAGCAAAATCAGTCGGGGATCAGCAGCGAAATCCGCCGCGAATCAGCAGCGAAATCCGCCGCGAATCAGCAGCGAAATCAGCCGCGGATCCGCCGCGGATCAGCAGCGACATCCGCCGCGAATCAGCAGCGAAATCAGCCGCGGATCCGCCCGGATCAGCAGCGAAATCCTCCGCGAATCCGCAGCGAAATCCACCGCGGATCAGCAGCGAAATCCGCCGCGGATCAGCAGCGAAATCAGCCGCGGATCAGCAGCGAAATCAGCCGCGGATCAGCAGCGAAATCAGCCGCGGATCAGCAGCGAAATCCGCTGCGGATCCGCAGCGAATCAGCAGCAAAATCAGCCACGGATCCGCAGCGAATCAGCAGCAAAATCAGCCGCGGATCAGCAGCGAAATCCGCTGCGGATCAGCAGCGAATCAGCAGCAAAATCAGTCGTGGATCAGCAACGAAATCCGCCGCGGATCCGCAGCGAGATCCGCAGCGGATCAGCAGCGAAATCCGCCGCGGATCAGCAGCGAAATCCGCCCGGTCAGCAGCGAAATCCGCCGCGTTCAGCAGCGAAATCAGCCGCGGATCAGCAGCGGATCAGCAGCGAAATCCGCCGCGGATCAGCAGCAAAATCCGCTGCGGATACGCAGCGAAATCAGCCGCGGATCAGCAGCGAAATCCGCCGCGGATCTGCAGCGAAATCCGCCGCGGATCAGCAGCAAAATCCGCTGCGGATTCGCAGCGAAATCAGTCGCGGATCTGCAGCGATATCATCGCGGATCCGCAGCGAAATCAGTTGCGGATCAGCAGCGAAATCCGCCGCGGATCAGCAGCGAAATCCGCCGTGGATCCGCAGCGAAATCCGCTGCGGATCAGCAGCGAAATCAGCCGCGGATTAGCAGCGAAATCAGCCGCGGATCAGCAGCGAAATCCGCCGCGGATCTGCAGCGAAATCCGCCGCGGATCCGCAGCGAAATCCGCCACACGTTGCGGATTTTGCTGCGGATCCGCGGCGTATTTTGCTGCGGATCCGCGGCGGATTTCGCTGCTGATCTGCGGCGGATATCGCTGCGCATCCGCGGCTGATTTCGCTGCTGATCCGCCACGGATCCGCAGCAAAATACGCCGCGGATCCGCAGCAAAATCCGCAACGTGTGCACGGCCTAATAGGAAAAAAAAAAAAAAATCTTTATTTTTTTTATTTGTCCCTACCTATGATAAAGGGGGGTTCATTTACTTTTTTTTATTTTGATCACTGTGACAGTTTATCACAGTGATCAAAATAAATTTTTGGACACTGGGGGGCGCAATGCGCATGCGCCGGCCGGCGGGCGCACAGCGCATGCGCCCGCCATTTTCCAAGATGGCGGCGCCCATGAAGAGGCCCGGGCGGACGCCGGGACCGATCCAGGGACATCGGTGGATCGGGAGAGGTGAGTAGGGTGGTCGGAAGGTTAGGGGGGGGGGATCGGAAGGTGGGGGCACCGGAGCAAAGGAGGAGAGGAGCTGTTAGTGACGGCGGTGACCGATCGCTGCCATCTTTCGGTGGCGGCGGCCGATCGCGCCGTGACTCGGTATGGGGGGGTCAGGTCTCGGTGTCCAGCCATGGCAGATGCTATTGCAGCATCGGCCATGGCTGGATTGTAATATTTCACCAATTAAATTGGTGAAATATTACAGATTGCTCTGATTGGCTGTTTCACTTTTAACAGCCAATCAGAGCGATCGTGGCCACGGGGGGGTTAAGCCAACCCCCCTGTGGTGAAGCACAAAGGGTCCTGTAACTGCGGGTCGGGTGACCTTTGAGTGACCCCGGTCTCCCGGCCCGCAGGGACGAGATCCTTTCATGACGCAGGGTATGCGTCATAGGTCGGAATGGCACCGACTTTCATGACGCATACGCTGTGTCAAAGGTCGGGAAGGGGTTAAAACACAAATAACTCACAGTAATGCCTCTTTGAGTACTGATAATGTAATAGGTATTACACATATATTTGACAGGATTACAGAATCTACACAAATTACACAGCACCCTGAGGTTGAACTCCCCATCTTATTAACACTGATAAAATGCAAAATGTGTAATGCTCCTAACATAACTACAGATATTTTCATCCTTAACTTATCAGACTGTGCACTACTTAAACACATAGACAAACAACACATAATTTGATGAATTATGGTTTGCTACATCTGTACAGAATCGCAAGAAATAACAGTGCAGGAATACAGCATAAAGAACCAATAACTAGAGTTGAGCGATACTTTCCGATATCCTAAAGTATCGGAATCGGAATGGTATCGCCGATATCACTAAAATATCGGCGATACCCGATACCGATACCGGAAGTCCCATGTAAGTCTATGGGAACAAAATATCGCAACTAAAAAAACCCCATTCTTTCCTTGTAAACACTAAATATACACACATAGAATACATATATATATATATATATATATATATATATATATACATGTCATTGTGACAATATATATATACATATATGTATAGTTTATACACTTCTACATAGTAAAATATCCTCTGATTCAATTGCCGGGTAAAGCCGGCTTCAGTGAAAAGACAGAAGCACCCGACATGAAATGACACTTGGTGTACATAGGGTTAACCATGTCTTTTCATGTGGTTTGCTATCTGATTTGCACAAACAATTAAATCAGTCTATGTGTGCAAAATTTCACACCTGTAGGGGTTAATTAAAGGTGTAAATTCGTTGTAAAAAAAACGGACTTTTTTGCTACGAATTTACACCTTTAATTAACCCCTACAGGTGTGAAATTTTGCACACATAGTCTGATTTAATTGTTTGTGCAAATTAGATAGCAAAGGACATGAAAAGACATGGTTAACCCTATGTACACCAAGTGTCATTTCATGTCGGGTCATAGGTCATAGGTCATAGGTGTTCGGTCTGGATGCCGAACTTTACTGTTCGGGTTCGCCCATCTCTACTTGCAAAATCACCAATCTATAGCACTAGCTTCTCCAAGAGCAGTTCTCCTAATCACAGCTCTGACTATCCTGAGCTATGTGCTTGTTCAAGTGCCATTATCTCTATATGTACCGTAAATACAGTGATAGCAGTGTACATTATAAAAAAATCACTAATAGCTGAATGTGTTACAGCAGAACTTTATAGTTCTACTAATACTATAACTCAGCCTATCCTATCAGAAACAAAGAAGTAAAGAGCAACATAGCTCTGACCTGCTCCAGAGACAAATTGAGAATATTTCTTTAATTGTAACCACAACAATACCAGCACATTAAAAAGTTGTTGTTGTCCAATGTCCATATAGTACTATATTATGCTAAACAGTGGCCAGAGACCGCCATACCATGCCACAATAGTCCCATAGTTTGTTTTCATAGGACAGTGCGATTCTGTGCCTGCACACAGCCATATACTTTGCATAAAGTACCATATTCTACCTGCAAAGAACCAAATTGTGTGTTTGCAGTCCTACAATGAGCCTATATTGCACCCAATAAACTACACATTAGACCCAAATTAGAGTAATACTTGCCCATGTACATAGATGCCAGAGAGAACCACGTTTGTAAGTTACTGTGTATAACAACGCACATTATTCCATATTGTGCCCTGTTTGATTGATCCGATTCCTAACTGAAGGTGGTTTTCCAATCCTTAAAGAAAACTTCAAACTTGCTCCAAATAGTAAAACATAATCTAATATATTCATGTTTTACCCTTACCCCTCCTGTGCTGCTGGCCACAGGACCAACCGTGTGTTGCTTTCCATTGCGCTTGACAGCAGTGATTGGCTGCCTGAGTGACATGGCATTCAATCGACCTCAAAGCATGGTTAACAACTCCTGAAGGTTCTCAGCTCCCAAAACTTTCATGAATGGGCTAATCTCTAAATCCCACCCTTGCCCACTCAAATTGTATAAAATATAGACATGCGGACCCTCGATTTTACCTGATCCGTAGACCATATTGTTTTATATCCATTCAGGAGTTAGGAACACTCTGGCACAACAAGATACTTCTCTTTTATATCCTAAATATGCATGCATGCTAATATTCTGTTACTTTTGATGATGCCAAACCCTATATAGATTTGTATAATCATTGGGTCACATGGCAAACAAAAATAGGGACAAAGTCAAGTTTGACACCAAATCAGACAAATTCACATTTAGGAGAATCAAAGAACAATCAGACTAATGATCTGTTGAGACTGGGTACACCTTTAGAATACATATAGCCAGTGGCACAACATAAATCTTTTACACGTCAAAGTCAATAACATGGCCCTCTATAATTGAAAATAAAAATAGTTTGCGCACATAAAAACTACAAGACACAAAAGGATCTGTAGAAAAATAGGAATATGCATGTGTCAAATGGAAAACAATACATAAATTCAGACGCACTCTGTAGAACAGTTTGAGATGCAGATGTAATAATACAGTAATAAATAAATATTGCACTAAGACCCGTGAGAAAAAGGTGATGAGAAAAGCCTGTAGTCTATTATGTAGTAAACCCCAAACCAAAGGACTAAATAGTCATAATACGCATAAGGTATTTATTCATATGGGTATTAATATGGACAAACCCTGAAAAAGTAAAAGAGGTCCTCTTTTAACGATGGAGCAGAAAAACGCTGCAGAAATCCTAAAAAACCTTTTATGCAGAAAGGTCAGAAGAAATTGACACTGTCCCGGCCGGTGACAGCTCAGATGAATGAGTATTAGTGGTGCACTGTGGAGAAAATAGTCCTGTTTGCACAGGTTTTACCTGACAACCCCGATGGGTCACTTGCAATAGAAAGTCCAATTTCAGCCTCCTCTGGCCTGCTGACAACCCCGATGGGTCACTTGCAGTAGAAAGTCCGACTTCAGCCTCCTATGGCCCGCAGACGAAACTTACATCCGTTGATGAAAGCCGGTGATCTCTGGCCTCCGTGGCCAGATCAGGAACGCCGGTTGATGATGTTGAATCCTCACTAGGAAGAAGGATGTGGGCAGGACCTGTTGGTAAACTAGCCTGCCTCAAGCACAGTAGTACACAAAATCGCAATATCTAACTTTCCCTCAGAGTGAGCAGAGTAGCGTTCTGTCCCTAACTGAGTTCACAGCACAGTGACGCTAAAATGGCGGCGGCGCCTTTTATAGTGCATTCTGACATCATTTCAGCAGCCAATCACAGCCATGCCATTAGTTAAGATGACCGCAGCATTACAGGATGTGCCCACACTTCATAAGATTCATCATTGGCTGACTAACATCACATTGCCTCTCAAAGAATTATGGGAACTTCCGATTCCGGTATACGATATTGAAAAAGTATCGGAATTAAGTATCGGAATTCCGATAACGCGAATATCGGCCGATACCCGATACTTGCGGTATCGGAATGCTCAACACTACCAATAACATTACATGAGTACAACACCAGAACCATCATCAGTACATGCCTACAGCATCAGAAACTACCATCAGTTCATAAATAAAACATCACAACCACCATCAGTACAGAGGTACAGCACTAGAACCGTCATCAATACAGGAATACAGCACCAGAAACATCATCAGTACATATATAAAACACTATAATCACCATTAGAACAGGAATAGCAGGCCACCATTAGAATAGGTATACCGCACCAAAACCAAAACCAAAACTATTAGTACATAAAGAATAAAAACCATCATCAGTAAATGAATAAAGCACATGAACATAAAATAAAGCTTAGCATAGTGATCAATTAGAATGTCAGATCAGCCCCATCAACATACATTTTTCTCACATAAACCTACAACTCATCATTAGACTATAGACAACACATTAACCACAGTACTTATTAGATGCAGTCAATATTAAAAAAAAATGAAACTTTTGAAACCAGTTACCTTACAGGTGATGTGTTTTCTTGAGTCGTTCTCTTTCTTTTCTTCTTATGATCACTATTCACAGCCACATTTGACCTCTACAGACTTCCCTCTCCTTTGGCCATCTGTAGGCCATCCCAACACAGTGCCTTTAAAAATAATAATGTTCTGTGAATAAAAAATATCTTCCCATGCTGTTCCCCTGAATAAATAATTGCCTCTCACAAAATATGACCCCCATATTGTCCTTCTTACAATGCATTACCTCCACGCTGCCCTCTCTTATAAACTATGACCATCACATTGCCCTCCTTTTTGAATTATGGCCTTCAAGCTTTCCTCTCTTATGATATATGGCCTCTACCAGTGGTGTAGCTAGAGTCCGATGGGCACCAGTGAAAAATTTGAACCTGGACTCCCCACCTGCATGTTGGTCAGTTTGATGGGCCCTTGTAGCATTCTAAATCCTATAAAGACATACGTGTTCCCCCCCATTCTGCACTAATATCCCCCATAGCTCCCTTCCAGATATATTTGTATCCCATACTCGTCCCAATCCTGGTATATATCTCCTCCATCTTGGTATATATGCCCCCATCCTGCATTCCTTTCTGGTATATATACAGTACACCTCTCATCCTGGTATATATGCTCCCCATCCTGGATTTCTTTCTGCTATGTAGATATATATGTCCCACATCCTGTTATATACGCTGTTGTCCTGTGTCCTTTCCTGATATATAATAAAAAAAACACTAATGTTTACAGGGAATGCAGCTGTCTTTATATCACAATTATGAGCTGTAGATATGTATCCCTTATGATCATAATCATTTATTATGGTTTTCCAATGAGTCTGTAAAAAATACTGCCTGTCGGTGATTATTTGATAAGTTGTCCATAAGAAATAAAACGTTAAGTTGGTGACCCTGCTACCGGTGAAAAGCTCTTCATTGGAATGCGTAAGGCTCTGAACCTCCTGGTGATATCATCCCTCACTGGAGCAACTCCTTTGTAAACCAGGGTACTGCAGAGGATAATAAGAGTACAGAGTTGTCAGAATGAGGAAACCTTAATGTGACATTGTAAACAGGAAACATCATCATATGACGGCACTATTGATCTAAGGGTTCTGTAATCTGCTTCTCTCCTGCACTGTGTTGTCAGGCTTGTGTCTTTACGCCTGTTCAGTGAGGATACAGTGTATAGAACGTAAGCTTTCCTAAATAAAGATTTTAAAAAATTAGCGAATTGGCTTTGATTTCACTAGCCTGCTCCGTCAAACCAGGGAAAACTGGATACATCCCCCCCAGCACACATCCAAAAATGCAATAATGACTTACTGCAGCTATGAAAAACTTTCAAAGCTGACAACACCCACAACATGCCAACATACTGAGTGGCCCATGTACCCCACAGCACTGATTGTGTCAAGCAAAACCCCCAATGCTTTGGGCCGCCTATTTATACAGACAGAACAGCACAGAATATACATTTATCTACTGCGGCTAAGCAAAATCTTCAAAACTAAAAAGATAACATTTTGATCGGAATGTAGAATCCCACTGTCATGTCATGCCAAACCACTCAGTGGGTCCAAATCCTGTTATCCTGTTAGATGAGCTGCTTGTTATGGCACAATGCATAGGCTACCACCTCATTGTTTTTGTTTTGTTTTACTTGTTACAAACAATTAACCTATTTGCCCAGGTATTCTCAATGTATAATATATGGATGTGCAATTCAATTTTATTTTTTTTACAGTTTTAGTACTAGGGCAAATTTAATGAAGCTGAGTAATTGAGATGAATCGAATTTGTTAAAACATTTTTCAAAAAATTTGGTTTCAACAGAAACCACATGTTGGTCATGTAGAGCACAATGCACGTCAATGCATTTTGAAGCACATTAACCCCTTTCCAACATGCCTGAACCCCCCCTGGTTGGTAGCCGGTGCCCGCACAAGTCCGAGCACATGACAGCTGATCTATACAGCTCACATGTGTCCGCAAAAGCTGTGCGTGGAATCACGAGCCACTCGCGTATGTTAACTAGTGAAATGCCGCTGTCAATCTCTGAAAGCGGCATGTAACTTGCGCTTACCAGAAGAACATCAAAAATCCCACCCATCGATGACCCCATCACATGATCGTGGGTTTACCGATGGGTCGGTTTGACAACCAGAGATCTCCAGCAGACCGCTATGCTTATCATTGCCAGATTACTATGAGGATCACCCTATGGTCAGCGCTCAAAGCAAGTGAACATTTCTGCTACACAGAGGCGATCTGTGTATATCAGAGGCGGTAGAAGCATTGCAGCTTCTAGTCTCCCATGGATTCTATTAAAGCATGCAAAAAGTAAAAAAATGTATTAAAAATATTTAAAAAATAAAAAATATATTAGTTCAAATCACCCCCCCTTTCGCCCCATTCAAAATATAACTATAAAAAAATCAAATATAGACGTATTTGGTATCACTGTGTTCAGAATCGCCCGATCTATCAAAAGAAGAATTAACCCATTTGCTAAACAGCGTAATGAGAAAAAAATTAAAAACATCAGAATTACGTTTTTTTTGGTTGCCGCTAAATTGCAATAAAATGCAATAACGGGCAATTTAAAGATCGTATCTCCCCTAAGATGGTATCAATAACAATGTCAGCTCAGTGCACAAAAAATAAGCACTTATCTAGCCCGAGATCATGAAAAATGGAGACGCTATAAGTTTTGGATTTTTTTTCACCACTTAAATAAAAAAGAACCTAGACATATTTGGTGTCTATGAACTAATAATGACCTAGAGAATCATAATGGCAGGTAAGTTTTAGCATTTAATGAACATGGTAAAAAAAAAACGACTGTGGAATTACACTTTTTTTGCAATTTCATAGTTAGCAAGGCCGAAAAGAGATCCATCCAGTTCATCCTATATTCAGTCAGAATAAATCCCCAGATCTACGTCTTTCTAAAGAACCTAATAACTGAGGAATACAATATTGTTACCCTCCAGGAAGACATCCAGGCCTCTCTTGAACCACTCGACTGAGTTCGGCATCACCACCTCCTCAGGCAAGGAATTCCAGATTCTCACTGCCCTAACAGTAAAGAATCCTCTTCTATGTTGGTGGAAAAACCTTCTCTCCTGCAGATGCAGAGAATGCCCCTTGTAACCATCTCCTTCCTTGGTATAAACAGATCCTCAGAGAGATATATGTATACTTATACATGGTTATTAGATCGCCCCTCGGTCATCTTTTTTCTAGACAAAATAATCCTAATTTTGCTAATCTCTCTGGGTATTGTAGTTTCCCTATCCCCTTTATTAATTTTGTTGCCCTCTTTTGTACTCGTCTTAGTTTCATTTTATCCTTCCTGAGCACCGATGCCCAAAACTGTACACAGTACTCCATGTGCAGTCTAACCAGGGATTTGTACAGAGGCAGTATAATGTTCTCATTATGTGTATCCAGACCTCTTTTAATGCACCCCATGATACTGTCTGCCTTGGCAGCTGCTGCCTGGCACTGACTGCTCCAGCTAAGTTTATCATTAACTAGGATCCCCAAGTCCTTCTCCATGGCAGAATTACCCAGTGGTTTCCCGTTCAGTGTGTAATGGTGATATTGTGTAATAGTGATATTTCAAAGCACTTGGAATTTTTTTCCTGTTTTCCAGTACATGATATGTTAAAATCAATTGTAGCTTAAAAGTACAAATTGTCCTGCAAAAAAATAAGCCCTCACATGAAAAATTTGAACAAAAAATAAAAAGTTATGGCTCTGGGAAGAAGGGGTGTAAAAAACGAAAATGCAAAAACTGAAATAGCTCTGGTCGTTAAGGGGTTAAGCACCGTTACACTTGTTGGAGGACCTGAGGCAGTAAAAGACAAAGGAGCCATTTGAAAGAGGAAAATGAAGAGCAGCAGAGACACAGTTAAGGGCAGGGCCAATGAGTGGTTAAAATAACAGTTATTATTTTTAACCCCTTTCTGGCAAATTCAATTTGCATTTAATTTATTTCTTGCAAATCGAATCTCCCCTATGAAGTTCAACACTATTTCACTTTTAAAAAGTGCAAACATAGGCTAGACATTTTTAAAATTTGCCAAAAGTGTCAAACTGGCTGATGCTGGTTGAGAAATATGGCTCATCTGTAGACTATATAGTAAGTTTGTACCAATTGTTGATTGAGTTACGTTGGTAAATTAATTAAAACATGTTTTTGTGCAAGTTAGAAGAAAATTTGTTTAAATTTAGATGAAATCAGGAGTAACACAAAGAATATTAGACATGAGCAAATCTTTTGAAATTAACCCCTTCCCGACCTGTGACGCCACGTAGGCGTCATGAAAATCTGTGCCAATCCGACCTGTGATGCCTATGTGGCGTCATGAAAGGATCGCGTTCCTGCGGGTCGGGTGACCGGGGTCACTGAAAGGTCACCCAACCCGCAGGCACAAGACCCTTTGTGCTTCACCACAGGGGGGTTGGCTTAACCCCCCATGGCCACGATCGCTCTGATTGGCTGTTAAAAGTGAAACTGCCAATCAGAGCAATCTGTAATATTTCACCAATGAAATTGGTGAAATATTACAATCCAGCCATGGCCGATGCTGCAATAGCATCTGCCATGGCTGGAGACAGCGATCTGACCCCCCCACATCGAGTCACGGCGGCAATTGGCCGCCGCCACCGAAAGATGGCAGTGATCGATCACCGCCGTCACTAACAGCTCCCCTCGTCCTGGCCTCCTCTGCCCCCACCTTCCGATCCCCCCCTCACCTTCCGACCCCCATACTCACCTCTCCCGGTCCACCGATGTCCCTGGATCTGTCCCGGCGGCTGCCCGGGATTCTTCATGGGCGCCGCCAACTTGGAAAATGGCGGGTGCATGCGCAGTGCGCCCTGCAGAGTCAAGAAATGTATTTTGATCACTGTGATAAACTGTCACAGTGATCAAAATAAAAAAAAGTAAGTGAACCCCCTGTAATAGTTAGGGACAAATAATAAAGATTTTTTTTTTCCTATTAGGCCCTGTGCACACGTTGCAGATTTTGCTGCGGATCCGCAGCGGATTTTGCTGCTGATCCGCAGCGGATTTCGTGCTGCGGATCCACAGCAGATCCAGAAACCATGTACAGTACAATGCAAATAAATGTTAAAAAAAACCACTGTGCACATGCTGCAGATTTTTCGGCGCGGATTTGCTGCGGTTTTAAATCCGCAGCATGTCAATTCTTTGTGCGGATTCCGCAACGATTTTACACCTATTCCATTATAGGTGTAAAACTGCAGGGAAAAACTGCACCAAAACTATAGTAAATCGGCGCTAAATACGCAGGTAAAAGGCAGGTCATTTTACCTGCGGATTTTAGAAAAATCCGCAAGTGAATCTGCAACGTGTGCACGGGGCCTCAGGGTTAGGCTGGGTTCATATTGCATTATGGCAGTCCGTTAGATGGACTGCGTTTCACCGCTGTATAACGCGGTGTAACGCAGTCCGTTAACACTGCCATTCACCCCATTTGTGGTGCGCATCGCAACGCATGCCGTGAAGCGGCATGCGTTTGCGACGTGTTGTCATTCAGTGACGGAGCCTTGGACGCAGGCTGCAGCGTCTGGGCTCTGTCACCGCTAGCACAGATGAATCATCACTGATTCCTCTGCACTAGCGGGTATAGCATAACGCGATCGCGTTATGCTATACCGTTACCAGCCCGTCAACGCTACATGTTGAACGGGCTGGTAAAACGCAATATGAACCCAGCCTTAGGGTTAGGGTTAGAACTAGGGTTAGGGTTAGAACTAGGGTAGGGGTTGGTATTAGGGTTAGGGTTGGAATTAGGGTTAGGGTTGGGATTAGGGTTAGAGTTAGAATAAGTGTTAGGGATGTTTTGGGGTTAGGGTTGGGATTAGGGTTAGGCTTGTGGTTAGGTTTATGGTTAGAGTTGGGATTAGGGTTAGGGGTGTGTTGGGGTTAGGTGTTATGATGTGGTAGCTGAGTAGAGCAGGCAAAAACGGCAATATACCAGAGAGGTTGGAATCTACTGGATTGCAATACCCTGACTAACCACCACAACTAAAGGCAGCCGTGGAGCGTTCCTACGTTGGTCCTAGACGCCTCGTCACAGCCTAAGAGGTTAACTACACCTAAAGATAGAAAGAGGAAAGCTATCTGCCCCGGATCAGATCCCCAAAGAACATAGAAAGCCCCCAAACATGTAATGGCGGTTAGACAAGAGGAAATACAGACACAGACAGAAAATAGTATGAGCAAACGTTGGGGCCCAATCTTCCTAGAAAGAAAAGGATAGGAAGGACACTTACTGCAATCAAAAAAACCCTAAAAAAATACCAACTCTACTAATTGCAAAAAAACCTGAGATCACACGACCTCCACCACCTAAATTAGTTCTCTGGTGTAACAAAACTAAGCCGCAGCCACTGAAAAAACTGGAAAAGGCAAATGAACAAATAACAGTGGCTCAGATAAACTGAGAGGAGCACAAGCCCCCGGAAGGGACCTGGCTGACCTCCACAGAAGTGCAGGGAAAAATTGCAAAAAGCAAGCACAAAAATAAAAGCAGAAAATATCTTATCTGTTAGCAGAAGATGCAGGCAAGACTCAGCAAGCTTCCAAGTGAACCAGGAACCAAAGTTGAGGCAAGAACAATTGATCACCGGCAACCTTGATGGGAGGGAACCTCCCTTATATAAGACCAGTCTGTAACTCCTGATTGCCAATCTTCACAATCTTCATTGAATGGTTCAGTACTGTTTGTAACCACCAGAGGGAGCTTCTGCTCAGAATTCATTTCTAACACATTCACAACAGTACCCCCCCTTGAGGAGGGGTCACCGAACCCTCATTTGGGCAACCAGGTCGGTCAGGATGAGCTCTGTGATACGCACGGATCAGTCTCCTAGCATGGATGTCGAAGCAAACACCCAAGAATTGTCCTCCTGACCATAACCTCTCCACTTAACCAAATACTGGAGTTTCCGTCTAGAAAAACGAGAATCCAATATTTTCTCAACCACATACTTCAGATTGCCCTCAACCAAAACAGGGTCAGGAGGCGCAGCCATAGGAACCACTGGCTCGACAATCCTCTTCAATAAGGACTTGTGGAACACGTTATGGATCTTAAATGTCCCTGGAAGAAGTGAACAAAAGGAAACAGGATTAAGAATCTCCATGATCTTATAAGGTCCAATGAACCTAGGCTTAAACTTAGGAGATGCATCTCTCATAGGGATATTTCTTGAGGACAACCAGACCAAGTCCCCCACTTCAAACCGAGAACCATCAGTCCTATGCCGATTGGCAAACCGCTGGGCCCTCTCCTGAGAGAGGGACAACCTCTCCACTACCTGGTCCCAAATCTGCTGCATACGCTCAACAACAGAGTCAACACCCGGACAGACAGAAGCCTCCGTCTGTCCCGAAGAAAATCGAGGGTGAAACCCAAAATTGCAGAAAAATTGAGACATCAAAGTGGCAGAGCTAGCCCTATTATTAAGAGCAAACTCAGCCAAAGGCAAAAAAGAGACCCAGTCATCTTGATCAGCAAACACAAAGCATCTCAGATAAGTCTCCAATGTCTGGTTTGTTCTCTCAGTTTGTCCATTGGTCTGAGGATGAAAAGCGAGGAGAAAGACAATTGAACACCAAGTTTAGAACAAAAAGTCCTCCAAAATCTGGAAACAAACTGGACTCCTCTGTCAGACACAATGTTCTCAGGAATGCCGTGTAACCGAACCACATGCTGAAGGAACAAAGGCACCAATTCGGAGGAGGAAGGCAACTTAGGTAATGGCACAAGATGTATCATTTTGGAAAACCTATCACAAATCACCCAGATAACAGTCATTCTCTGAGAATCAGGGAGGTCGGAAATGAAATCCATAGAGATATGGGTCCATGGTCTCTTGGGCACAGGCAATGGCATCAACAAACCAATAGAGCGAGAGCAAGGCTTGGAGCGAGAGCAAGTCCCGCAGGACTGCACAAATTCCCTGACGTCATGAGACAAAGTAGGCCACCAAAAGGACCGACTAACCAAGTCTCTGGTACCAAAAATTCCGGCCAACGCGGAACAATGAATCTCAGACATCACACTCTTTTTCCACCGGTCTGGGACAAACAATTTCCCAATAGGGCAGCGCTCGGGTTTATCCTCCTGACACCCTTCCAGAGCCAGTCTCAAATTGGGCGAGATGGCGGAAAGAACTACACCCTCTTTCAAAATCACAGCAGGATCAGATAACTCAGGAGAGTCCGCAAGGAAACTCCTCGAGAGGGCATCCGCCTTAACATTCTTAGTGCCAGGAAGAAAGGAAACCACAAAATTAAAACGTGTGAAAAACAAGGCCCACCTGGCTTGTCTAGGATTAACTAAAACACAATGGTGGAAAAAGAAACTCTAGTGAGACCCACCAGATGGTATAAAATACAATATTTTATTTGACAATCATTTAACAAGGAATAACCTTATGAACAGTATTGAAAGGTAACAGGTACAAAAAATTAAAAACACATGAGGGACGTATATATCCATAGGACACATCCACCTATAGCCTGCTCAAAAAGTGTGATCCAAAGATTGGAATAGACAAAAATTAGACCTCTCATGTAGCCTGTATGGTAGGCTTGATGTAAAATGGAGTGATAATTGGAACACCTGAGTTGTATCACGAACCCAGTGGCCCAGTATAGTGAAGCCCAAAACACTTGCAATATGTAGCATAAGTTCAACAACGGTGCAATAGATGATGAATCATCGTTATAAGCCAATTGGCAGCAAAGAGTAAAATGTTGACAATATTAACAATGTTAATAAAGTGTAAAGGTTATCACACAACTAAACATGCGTCTAAGATTAAGGTGTCACATTCAGTGAGCTCACTAATAAACACTATATACCAGTTGGCAGCTATGTGTAAGATATGAAACAGTAACCCCATGTGGGGAGAAAACGTACCGCAAGGCTTGTAGGAGTGTGAATCCCCGGACGTCCCTCTGCAGATATTTTTTTTTCTTTTGTGCAATTGGTGCTGCTCCATTGAATTGAAATTAACAGTTATCTATTAGTGTGACGCGCTTCCATCCGTATACAATACATTGGTTGCAAACACTATAGAATTACACAAAGGAGCCTTTAAGAGATAGTGAACAGTTGTGTGCAGTGTTCACTGTAGTCTGTGATTTTTTTTTTTTTGAGTGCAGATCACGCTCCAGTTAGTTCTTCAACCACTGCTGGTTGTAGTCTGCTGAGTGTGTGTCACTGCCTCATCCTTGACATTTTTGTCTAATTGGTGCTGCTCCATTCTATTTCAAAAAACTCAAATCTATTAGTGTGACGCGCTTCCATCCGTATACAATACATTGGTTGCAAACACTATAGAAGTACACAAAGGAGCCTTTCAGAGCTAGTGAACAGTTGTGTTCAGTGTTCACGGCAGTCTGTGAGGTATCTTTTTTTGAGTGCAGATCACGCTCCAGTTAGTTCTTCAACGACTGCTGGTTGTAGTCTGCTGAGCGTGTGTCACTGCCTCATCCTTGACATTTTTTGTCTAATTGGTGCTGCTCCATTCTATTTCAAAAAACTCAAATCTATTAGTGTGACGCGCTTCCATCCGTATACAATACATTGGTTGCAAACACTATAGAAGTACACAAAGGAGCCTTTCAGAGCTAGTGAACAGTTGTGTTCAGTGTTCACGGCAGTCTGTGAGGTATCTTTTTTTGAGTGCAGATCACGCTCCAGTTAGTTCTTCAACCACTGCTGGTTGTAGTCTGCTGAGCGTGTGTCACTGCCTCATCCTTGACATTTTTGTCTAATTGGTGCTGCTCCATTCTATTTCAAAAAACTCAAATCTATTAGTGTGACGCGCTTCCATCCGTATACTATACATTGGTTGCAAACACTATAGAAGTACACAAAGTAGCCTTTCAGAGCTAGTGAACAGTTGTGTTCAGTGTTCACGGCAGTCTGTGAGGTATATTTTTTTGAGTGCAGATCACGCTCCAGTTAGTTCTTCAACGACTGCTGGTTGTAGTCTGCTGAGCGTGTGTCACTGCCTCATCCTTGACATTTTTTGTCTAATTGGTGCTGCTCCATTCTATTTCAAAAAACTCAAATCTATTAGTGTGACGCGCTTCCATCCGTATACAATACATTGGTTGCAAACACTATAGAAGTACACAAAGGAGCCTTTCAGAGCTAGTGAACAGTTGTGTTCAGTGTTCACGGCAGTCTGTGAGGTATCTTTTTTTGAGTGCAGATCACGCTCCAGTTAGTTCTTCAACCACTGCTGGTTGTAGTCTGCTGAGCGTGTGTCACTGCCTCATACTTGACATTTTTGTCTAATTGGTGCTGCTCCATTCTATTTCAAAAACTCAATCTATTAGTGTGACGCGCTTCCATCCGTATACAATACATTGGTTGCAAACACTATAGAATTACACAAAGTAGCCTTTAAGAGCTAGTGAACAGTTGTGTCAGTGTTCACGGCAGTCTGTGAGTTTTTTTTTTTGAGTGCAGATCACGCTCCAGTTAGTTCTTCAACCACTGCTGGTTGTAGTCTGCTGAGGTGTGTCACTGCCTCATCCTTGACATTTTTGTCTAATTGGTGCTGCCCATTCTATTTCAAAAAACTCAAATCTATTAGTGTGACGCGCTTCCATCCGTATACATACATTGGTTGCAAACACCTATAGAAGTACACAAAGGAGCCTTTCAGAGCTAGTGAACAGTTGTGTTCAGTGTTCACGGCAGTCTGTGAGGTATCTTTTTTTGAGTGCAGATCACGCTCCAGTTAGTTCTTCAACGACCTGCTGGTTGTAGTCTGCTGAGCGTGTGTCACTGCCTCATCCTTGACATTTTTGTCTAATTGGTGCTGCTCCATTCTATTTAAAAAACTCAAATCTATTAGTGTGACGCGCTTCCATCCGTATACAATACATTGGTTGCAAACACTATAGAAGTACACAAAGGAGCCTTTCAGAGCTAGTGAACAGTTGTGTTCAGTGTTCACGGCAGTCTGTGAGGTATCTTTTTTGAGTGCAGATCACGCTCCAGTTAGTTCTTCAACCACTGCTGGTTGTAGTCTGCTGAGCGTGTGTCACTGCCTCATCCTTGACATTTTTGTCTAATTGGTGCTGCTCCATTCTATTTCAAAAAACTCAAATCTATTAGTGTGACGCGCTTCCATCCGTATACAATACATTGGTTGCAAACACTATAGAAGTACACAAAAAGCCTTTCAGAGCTAGTGAACAGTGTGTTCAGTGTTCACGGCAGTCTGTGAGGTATCTTTTTTTGAGTGCAGATCACGCTCAGTTAGTTCTTCAACCACTGTTGGTTGTAGTCTGCTGAGCGTGTGTCACTGCCTCATCATTGACATTTTTGTCTAATGGTGCTGCTCCATTCTATTTCAAAAAAACTCAAATCTATTAGTGTGACGCGCTTCCATCCGTATACAATACATTGGTTGCAAACACTATAGAAGTACACAAAGGAGCCTTTCAGAGCTAGTGAACAGTTGTGTTCAGTGTTCACGGCAGTCTGTGAGGTATCTTTTTTTGAGTGCAGATCACGCTCCAGTTAGTTCTTCAACCACTGCTGGTTGTAGTCTGCTGAGCGTGTGTCACTGCCTCATCCTTGACATTTTTGTCTAATTGGTGCTGCTCCATTCTATTTAAAAAAACTCAAATCTATTAGTGTGACGCGCTTCCATCCGTATACAATACATTGGTTGCAAACACTATAGAAGTACACAAAGAGCCTTTCAGAGCTAGTGAACAGTTGTGTTCAGTGTTCACGGCAGTCTGTGAGGTATCTTTTTTGAGTGCAGATCACGTCCAGTTAGTTCTTCAACCACTGCTGGTTGTAGTCTGCTGAGCGTGTGTCACTGCCTCATCTTGACATTTTTGTCTAATTGGTGCTGCTCCATTCTATTTCAAAAAACTCAAATCTATTAGTGTGACGCTCTTCCATCCGTATACAATACATTGGTTGCAAACACTATAGAAGTACACAAAGTAGCCTTTCAGAGCTAGTGAACAGTTGTGTTCAGTGTTCACGGCAGTCTGTGAGGTATCTTTTTTTGAGTGCAGATCACGCTTCCCAGTTAGTTCTTCAACCACTGCTGTTGTAGTCTGCTGAGCGTGTGTCACTGCCTCATCATTGACATTTTTGTCTAATTGGTGCTGCTCCATTCTATTTCAAAAAACTCAAATCTATTAGTGTGACGCGCTTCCATCCGATATAAATACATTGGTTGCAAACACTATAGAAGTACACAAAGGAGCCTTTCAGAGCTAGTGAACAGTTGTGTTCAGTGTTCACGGCAGTCTGTGAGGTATCTTTTTTTGAGTGCAGATCACGCTCCAGTTAGTTCTTCAACCACTGCTGGTTGTAGTCTGCTGAGCGTGTGTCACTGCCTCATCCTTGACATTTTTGTCTAATTGGTGCTGCTCCATTCTATTTCAAAAAACTCAAATCTATTAGTGTGACGCGCTTCCATCCGTATACAATACATTGGTTGCAAACACTATAGAAGTACACAAAGAGCCTTTCAGAGCTAGTGAACAGTTGTGTTCCAGTGTTCACGGCAGTCTGAGGTATCTTTTTTTAGTGCAGATCACGTCCAGTTAGTTCTTCAACCACTGCTGGTTGTAGTCTGCTGAGCGTGTGTCACTGCCTCATCCTTGACATTTTTGTCTAATTGGTGCTGCTCATTCTATTTAAAAAACTCAAATCTATTAGTGTGACGCGCTTCCATCCGTATACAATACATTGGTTGCAAACACTATAGAAGTACACAAAAGCCTTTCAGAGCTAGTGAACAGTTGTGTTCAGTGTTCACGGCAGTTTGTGAGGTATCTTTTTTTGAGTGCAGATCACGCTCAGTTAGTTCTTCAACCACTGCTGGTTGTAGTCTGCTGAGCATGTGTCACTGCCTCATCTTGACATTTTTGTCTAATTGGTGCTGCTCCATTCTATTTCAAAAAACTCAAATCTATTAGTGTGACGCTCTTCCATCCGTATACAATACATTGGTTGCAAATACTATAGAAGTACACAAAGGAGCCTTTCAGAGCTAGTGAACAGTTGTGTTCAGTGTTCACGGCAGTCTGTGAGGTATCTTTTTTTGAGTGCAGATCACGCTCCAGTTAGTTCTTCAACCACTGCTGGTTGTAGTCTGCTGAACGTGTGTCACTGCCTCATCCTTGACATTTTTGTCTAATTGGTGCTGCTCCATTCTATTTCAAAAAACTCAAATCTATTAGTGTGACGCGCTTCCATCCGTATACAATACATTAATTACAAACACTATAGAAGTACACAAAGGGGCCTTTCAGAGCTACTGAACAGTTGTCTGCAGTGTTCACTGCAGTCTCTGAGGAATAACCACACTTAGGCCTTATAACTTTTCTGACTTTCTTATCAATCTACCAAGATGAAGAAGGCAGGGAGTAAGGCACGTGGTCGTGGCCGTGGAGTTCCAGCAGGGAGAGGACGTGGGGATTCTGTGGCTGCTGCCGCACCCAGTGACACAGCATCCACCAGTTTTCCCCGTGAGCGTTCCTTTATGCGCACTTTTGTAGGAGCTCAGCGTACCCCCCTTCTGCGGGAAGAACAAATTGAAGCCGTTGTTGGTTGGATGGCAGCCAATGCATCGACTTCAATTGCTTCCACCTCCTCTCAGGGCCACAGCACTGTTGAGCAACCATCTGTCTCTTCACCGCCTGCCAAATTGCCCAGGCAGTCAGAGAGCTCTGTACAGGAGCCAGCTGAGTCTCTGCTTCTGTTCTCAGAATCTGTTGGCTTGCAAACAGGGGCCCTGCCAAGCAGCATTCTGGAATGTGAAGAAGAGGGATTATGCAGTGATGCGCAACAGCTGTGTCTCTCTGAATCTGAAGAGGCGGGTGAGCCAGTGCCGATGGTCAGCACAACGCAGAACGCATCTGATGATGATGAGACTCAGGTGCCAGTTTCTGTTGAGCATGGTGCTGGCCAGACCACCCAACAGCAGCAGGTGTTGGAAGAGAGTAGTGGAGATGATGAGGTCCAAGACCCAACATGGCGTGAGGAACAGGAAGGTGGTGGGAGCAGCTCTGAGGAAGAGATTGCCCCAACGGTCCAAACAGGAGGGAGAGGTAGGCTGCAGACTCGGTTGCCTGTAGCCTCCAGTTTGGCACCCGCTCAGAGCAGTTCTCTTCCAAAAGCCAAAACGGGCGCTCCCAGGACTTGCACTGTGTGGTCCTTTTTTGACACACTTGCAGATGATATTTGCTATGTCAAATGCAAGCTGTGTAAGCAAAAAGTAAAAAGAGGTAAAAGTGTCAGTAACCTCAATACCACTAATATGTGGAAACATGTGTGGACCAAGCACGTGGTGGAGTTACAAAGACACACTGGAGACGTAGGCCAACCTACAGCACCACCTACATCTTCAGCTCGTGTTGGAGCCTCTTCCTCCAGCTCACACACAGCTGGTTCGGCTTCCTCACAGGATCGCCATGGAAGAACCTCGATCACTGTTGTCCAGAGACAAAGTGTTATTCCACCCACAGCAGCAAGTTCCCTGTCATCCTCACACTCACAGGCCACAAAACAGCCATCGGTAGCACAGGCATGGGATAAAAGACGGCCATACTCGGCAAACCATCCACGAGCACAGGCTCTGAATGCTGGCATTGCAAAACTCCTGTCCCTTGAAATGCTGTCATTCAGGCTGGTGGAGACTGACAGTTTCCGTAACTTAATGGCAATAGCAGTCCCACAATACAATGTGCCAAGCCGATTTTATTTCAGCAGGCAAGCCGTCCCTGGTCTGCAAAAGCATGTTGAGAGAAAAATTAAACATGCGCTACTAAACACCGTCAGTAGCAAGGTCCACCTGACCACCGATGAGTGGACCAGCACCCATGGCCAGGGACAATACCTTTCCCTCACTGCCCATTGGGTCAATGTTGTGAAGCCGGGTACAGATCTTGCGAGTGGCGCTGTACGTGTTCTGCCAACTCCAAGGATTGCAGGAATCTAGTCTGTACATATTGACTCCTCCTCCTACTCCAGTTCCTCAGAATCATCGCTGCAGGAGCCGTCACGGTCTACCTCCACATGGACCCGTGAACGCTTACCTGTTGCGACCGATATGAGCACAGCCGTGGCCAAACGTCAACAGGCCGCCCTGAAATTAATTTCCATGGGGAATCGAAGCCACACAGCCCAGGAGCTCTGGAATGCCATCAAGCAGGAGAGCGAAGTGTGGTTTTTGCCAGCGAATCTCCAGCCAGGCTTGGTAGTGTGTGACAATGGCCGAAATCTGGTGGCAGCTCTGGGCCTTGGCAACCTCACTCACATACCATGTCTGGCACATGTGCTCAACTTGGTCGTGCAGAGTTTTTTGAGGGACTATCCGGATCTTGATGCACTGCTGCACAAGGTCCGCCTAGAGTGCGCTCACTTGCGACGTTCCAGCATGGCCAGATCGCGCATTGCAGCTCTGCAACGCAGATTTCGCCTTCATGAACATCGCATCATATGTGACGTACCCACCAGGTGGAATTCCACGTTACATATGTTGGAGCGGTTGTGTAAGCAGCAGCCAGCAGTAATGGAGTATCAGCTGCATCAGGCGCAATCAACTCGCAATTTGCGCCGTTCACACTTCACCACTACTGAGTGGGCCTCTATGAAGGACATCTGCCACGTTTTGCGTGCGTTTGATGAGTCAACGCGGATGGCGAGTGCAGATGATGCACTAGTCAGCCTGACTGTCCCCCTTATCTGCCTGCTTCAAAAAACACTGCAAGCACTAAGGGATGAGGTTTTGGAAGAGGTGGAGGATGAGGAGTCACAAATTCCATCACCTTCTGGACAGTCAGCGCAACGTGGTTCCTCACAAAGGGCTGGGCAGGGCACACATTGTGAGGAGGATGAGGAGGAGTCAATGGAGGAGGAAGACATCGCTCCAGAGGGAGGTACACAACGCTCTAGTCAGTATGTAGAGCGAGGGTGGGGTGATGCAGAGCAGGCAGAGATGACGCCTCTTGCAGGGGACAGCGTTTCTTGGCCAGTTGGGAGTCTGCAGCACATGGTTGATTTCATGCTGCAGTGCCTGAGAAACGACCGCCGCATCGCCCACATTCTCACCATGTCTGATTATTGGGTGTACACCCTCCTAGACCCTCACTACCGGGACAACTTACAAAGCCTCATCACACCGTTGAACCGGGAGCGTAAAATGCGGGAGTACCAAGACACACTGGTGCAATCCATAATGTTCTCCATTCCAGCCGAGAGCACTGCTACTGCTACTGCTTTACAAAGCAGCTCTGTGCGTCGAGGCAGTGGAGACAGCTCTGCAACAAGAGGGAGCAGAAGCAGTGCCTCTGCACAGGGCAAGACCAGTATGTTCCAAATGTGGCGAAGTTTTGTGGCAGCGCCACAAATGTCTACACCATCCGAGACGGCTCCAGTCAGCAGGAGGCAACGTTTCCGTAAGATGGTGACAGACTACATGTCTTGCCCTCTCAGTGTACTCCCAGATGGCTCTTCCCCATTCAAGTTTTGGGTCTCTAAGCTGGATACATGGCCAGAGCTTAGCCAGTATGCATTGGAGGTGCTGGCTTGCCCTGCTGCCAGTGTATTATCGGAGCACGTCTTTAGTGCTGCAGGTGGTGTACTAACAGACCGTCGCATGCGACTATCCTCCGATAATGTAGACCGGCTTACTTTTCTGAAAATGAACAAGGCATGGATCTCGCCTGAATTTGCCTGTCCGGTTTCCGATTAACCCCTTCATGACCCAGCCTATTTTGACCTAAATGACCTGGCCATTTTTTGCAATTCTGACCAGTGTCCCTTTATGAGGTAATAACTCAGGAACGCTTCAACGGATCCTAGCGATTCTGAGATTGTTTTTTCGTGACATATTGGGCTTCATGTTAGTGGTAAATTTAGGTAGATAATTTTTGCGTTTATTTGTGAAAAAAATGGAACTTTGGCCAAAATTTTGAAAATTTGCAATTTTCAAATTTTGAATTTTTATTCTGTTAAACCAGAGAGTTATGTGACACAAAATAGTTAATAAATAACATTTCCCACATGTCTACTTTACATCAGCACAATTTTGGGAACAGCATTTTTTTTTGTTAGGAAGTTATAAGGGTTAAAAGTTGACCAGCGATTTCTCATTTTTACAGCAAAATTTACAAAACCATTTTTTTTAGGGACCACCTCACATTTGAAGTTACTTTGAGGGGTCTATATGGCAGAAAATACCCAAAAGTGACACCATTATAAAAACTGCACCCTCAAGCTACTCAAAACTACACTCAAGAAGATTATTAACCCTTCAGGTGCTTCACAGGAACTAAAGCAACGTGGAAGGAAAAAATGGACATTTTAATTTTTCCAACAAAATTTTTCTTTTAGCATCAATTTTTTCATTTTTGCATGGGCAACAGGATAAAATGGACCCTAAAATTTGTTGGGCAATTTCTCCTGAGTACACAGATACCTCATATGTGGTCATAAACCACTGTTTGGGCGCACGGCAGGGCTCAGAAGGGAAGGAGCGCCATTTGACTTTTTGAATAGAAATTATGCTGGAATATTTAGCGGTTGCCATGTCGCATTTGGAGAGTCCCTGTGTGCCTAAACATTGGAGCTCCCCCACAAGTGACCCCATTTTGGAAACTAGACCCCCCAAGGAACTTATCTAGATGCAGAGTGAGCACTTTGAACCCCCAGGTGCTTCACAAATTGATCCGTAAAAAAAAGAAGTACTTTTTTTTTCACAAAAATTTTTTTTAGCCTCAGTTTTTTCATTTTCACATGGGCAACAGGATAAAATGGATCCTAAAATTTGTTGGGCAATTTCTCCTGAGTACACCGATACCTAATATGTGGTCATAAACCACTGTTTGGGCGCACGGCAGGGCTCAGAAGGGAAGGAGCGCCATTTGACTTTTTGAATGGAAAATATGCTGGAATATTTAGCGGATGCCATGTCGCATTTGGAGAGTCCCTGTGTGCCTAAACATTGGAGCTCCCCCACAAGTGACCGCATTTTGGAAACTAGACCCCCCAAGGAACTTATCTAGATGCAGAGTGAGCAATTTGAACCCCCAAGTGCTTCACAAATTGATCCGTAAAAAAAAGAAAGTACTTTTTTTTCACAAAAATGTTCTTTTAGCCTCAGTTTTTTTCATTTTCACATGGGCAACAGTATAAATTGGATCCTAAAATTTGTTGGGCAATTTCTCCTGAGTACACAGATACCTCATATGTGGTCATAAACCACTGTTTGGGCGCACGGCAGGGCTCAGAAGGGAAGGAGCGCCATTTGACTTTTTGAATGGAAAATTAGCTCCAGTCGTTAGCGGACACCATGTCATGTTTGGAGAGCCCCTGTATGCCTAAACTTTGGAGCTCCCCCACAAATGACCCCATTTTGGAAACTAGACCCCCTAAGAAACTTATGCAGATGCACAGTGAGCACTTTGAACCCCCAGGTGCTTCACAAAAGTTTATAACGCAGAGCCGTGAAAATAAAAAATCTTTTTTTTTTCTCAAAAAATGATTATTTAGCCCCATATTTTTTATTTTCACAATGGTTACAGGAGAAATTGGACCCCAAAAGTTGTTGTCTAATTTGTCCTAAGTACGCTAGTACCTCACATGTGGGGGAGAAACCACTGTTTGGGCACACGTCAGGGCTTGGAAGGGATGTAGTGACGCTTTGAAATGTCGACTTGATGGAATGGTCTGCGGGCGGGCAGAGCCCCTGATGTGCCTAAACAGTAGAAACCCCCACAAGTGACCACATTTTGTAAACTAGACCCCTCAAGGAACTTAACTAGATGTGTGGTGAGCACCTTGAACCCCCACGTGCTTCACAGAAGTTTGTAATGCAGAGCCGTGAAAATAAAAAATCATTTTTTTCCTCAAAAACTGATTTTTTTAACCCGCAATTTTTTATTTTCACAAGGGTAACAGGAGAAATTGGACCACAAAAGTTGTTGTACAGTTTGTCCTGAGTACACTGGTACCCCATATGTGGGGGGGAACCACTGTTTTGGCGCATGGGAGAGCACAGAAGGGAAGGAGCGCCATTTTGGAATGCAGACTTGATGGAATGTTCTGTGGGCGTCATGTTGCGTTTGCAGAGCCCCTGATGTGCCTAAACAGTAGAAACCCCCCACAAGTGACCCCATTTTGGAAACTAGACCCCCAAGGAGCTTATCTAGATGTGTAGTGAGCACTTTGAACCCCCAAGGGCTACACAGAAGTTTATAACGCTGGGCCATGAAAATAAAAAAATCATATTTTTTCCACAAACATGATCTTTTAGTCCCCAATTTTTTTATTTTCCCAAGGGTAACAGGAGAAATTAGACTTTAAAAGTTGTTGTCCAATTTGTCCTGAGTACGCTGATATCCCATATGTTGGAGAAAACTACTGTATGGGCACACGTCGAGGCTCGGAAGGGAAGTAGTGACGTTTTGAAATGCCGACTTGATGGAATGGTCTGCGGGCGTCATGTTACGTTTGCAGAGTCCCTGATGTGCCTAAACAGTATAAACTCCCCACAAGTGACCCCATTTTGGAAACTAGACCCCACAAGGAACTTATCTAGATGTGTGGTGAGCACTTTGAACCCCCAAGTGCTTCACAAATTGATCCGTAAAAAAAAGAAAGTACTTTTTTTTCACAAAAATGTTCTTTTAGCCTCAGTTTTTTCATTTTCACATGGGCAACAGTATAAATTGGATCCTAAAATTTGTTGGGCAATTTCTCCTGAGTACACAGATACCTCATATGTGGTCATAAACCACTGTTTGGGCGCACGGCAGGGCTCAGAAGGGAAGGAGCGCCATTTGACTTTTTGAATGGAAAATTAGCTCCAGTGTTAGCGGACACCATGTCATGTTTGGAGAGCCCCTGTATGCCTAAACTTTGGAGCTTCCCCACAAATGACCCCATTTTGGAAACTAGACCCCCTAAGAAACTTATGCAGATGTACAGTGAGCACTTTGAACCCCCAGGTGCTTCACAAAAGTTTATAACGCAGAGCCGTAAAATAAAAAATCTTTTTTTTTTCTCAAAAAATGATTATTTAGCCCCATATTTTTTATTTTCACAATGGTTACAGGAGAAATTGGACCCCAAAAGTTGTTGTCTAATTTGTCCTAAGTACGCTAGTACCTCACATGTGGGGGAGAACCACTGTTTGGGCACACGTCAGGGCTTGGAAGGGATGTAGTGACGCTTTGAAATGTCGACTTGATGGAATGGTCTGCGGGCGGGCAGAGCCCCTGATGTGCCTAAACAGTAGAAACCCCCCACAAGTGACCACATTTTGTAAACTAGACCCCTCAAGGAACTTAACTAGATGTGTGGTGAGCACCTTGAACCCCCACGTGCTTCACAGAAGTTTGTAATGCAGAGCCGTGAAAATAAAAAATCATTTTTTTCCTCAAAAACTGATTTTTTTAACCCGCAATTTTTTATTTTCACAAGGGTAACAGGAGAAATTGGACCACAAAAGTTGTTGTACAGTTTGTCCTGAGTACACTGGTACCCCATATGTGGGGGGAACCACTGTTTTGGCGCATGGGAGAGCACAGAAGGGAAGGAGCGCCATTTTGGAATGCAGACTTGATGGAATGTTCTGTGGGCGTCATGTTGCGTTTGCAGAGCCCCTGATGTGCCTAAACAGTAGAAACCCCCACAAGTGACCCCATTTTGGAAACTAGACCCCCCAACGAGCTTATCTAGATGTGTAGTGAGCACTTTGAACCCCCAAGGGCTACACAGAAGTTTATAACGCTGGGCCATGAAAATAAAAAAATCATATTTTTTCCACAAACATGATCTTTTAGTCCCCAATTTTTTTATTTTCCCAAGGGTAACAGGAGAAATTAGACTTTAAAAGTTGTTGTCCAATTTGTCCTGAGTACGCTGATATCCCATATGTGGGAGAAAACTACTGTATGGGCACACTTCGGGGCTCGGAAGGGAAGTAGTGACGTTTTGAAATGCCGACTTGATGGAATGGTCTGCGGGCGTCATGTTACGTTTGCAGAGTCCCTGATGTGCCTAAACAGTATAAACTCCCCACAAGTGACCACATTTTGGAAACTAACCCCACAAGGAACTTATCTAGATGTGTGGTGAGCACTTTGAACCCCCAAGTTCTTCACAGAAGTTTATAACGCAGAGCCGTGAAAATAAAAAATCATTTTTTTTCCACAAAAATAACTTTTTTAGTCCCCAATTTTTTTTCCCAACATTAACAAGAGAAATTAGACCCCCAAAGTTGTTGTGCAATTTTTCCCGAGTACGCTGATACCCCATATGTGGGGGTAAACCACTGTTTGGGCACACGTCGGGGCTTGGAATAAAGGGAGCACTGTTTGACTTTTTGAACGCAAAATTTGCAGGAATCAATGTTGGCGCCATGTCACGTATGGAGACCCCCTGATGTACCTAAATACTGGAAACCCCTCAATTCTAACTCCAACCCTAACCCCAACACACTCCTAACCCCAACCCTAACCCCTACACACCCCTAACCCTAATACAAACCCTAACCATAACCCTAACCCCAACACACCCCTAACCCTAATCCCAACTGTAACCATAAACCTAACCACAAGCCTAACCCTAATTCCAACCCTAACCCTAATTCCAACCCTAACCCTAATTCCAACCCTTACCCTAGTTCTAACCCTAACCCTAGTTCTAACCCTAAGGCTGGGTTCATATTGCGTTTTACCAGCCCGTTCAACACGTAGCGTTGACGAGCTGGTAATGGTATAGCATAACGCGATCGCGTTATGCTATACCCGCTAGTGCAGAGGAATCAGCGATGATTCATCTGTGCTAGCGGTGATGGAGCCCAGACGCTGCAGCCTGCGTCCAAGGCTCCGTCACTGAATGACGACACGTCGCGAACGCATGCCGCTTCATGGCATGCGTTGCGATGCGCACACAAATGGGGTGAATGGCAGCGTTAACGGACTGCGTTACACCGCGTTATACCGCGGTGAAACGCAGTCCATCTAACGGACTGCCATAATGCAATATGAACCCAGCCTGACCCTAAGGCCCCGTGCACACGTTGCGGATTCACTTGCGGATTTTTCTAAAATCTAAAATCCGCAGGTAAAACGACCTGCCTTTTACCTGCGTATTTAGCGCGGATTTGCTGCGGTTTTTCTCTGCGGTTTTACGCCTATAATGGAATAGGTGTAAAATCGCTGCGGAATCCGCACAAAGAATTGACATGCTGCGGATTTAAAACCGCAGCAAATCTGCGCTGAAAAATCTGCAGCATGTGCACAGCGTTTTTTTTACCATTTATTTGCATTGTACTGTACATGGTTTCTGGATCTGCTGTGAATCCGCAGCGCCAAATCCGCTGCGGATCCGCAGCGAAATCAGCTGCGGATCAGCAGCGAAATCAGCTGCGGATCAGCAGCGAAATCCGCTGCGGATCAGCAACGAAATCAGCTGCGGATCAGCAGCGAAATCAGCTGCGGATTAGCAGCGAAATCAGCTGCGGATCAGCAGCGAAATCCGCTGCGGATCAGCAGCGAAATCCGCTGCGGATCAGCAGCGAAATCCGCTGCGGATCAGCAGCGAAATCAGCTGCAGATCAGCAGCGAAATCAGCTGCGGATCCGCAGCAAAATCCGCAACGTGTGCACAGGGCCTAATAGGAAAAAAAAAAAATTCTTTATTATTTGTCCCTACCTATGACAGGGGGGGTTCACTTACTTTTTTTTATTTTGATCACTGTGACAGTTTATCACAGTGATCAAAATAATTTTTTTGACTATGCAGGGCGCACTGCGCATGCGCCGGCCGGCGGGCGCACTGCGCATGCGCCCGCCATTTTCCAAGATGGCGGCGCCCATGAAGAATCCCGGGCAGCCGCCGGGAAGGATCCAGGGACATCGGTGGACCGGGAGAGGTGAGTATGGGGGTCGGAAGTGGGGGGGGGGGTCGGGGGGGGGAGGCCAGGACGAGGGGTGCTTTTAGTGACGGCGGTGACCGACCGCTGCCATCTTTCGGTGGCGGTGGCCGATCGCCGCCGTGAATCCGTGTGGGGGGGTCAGGGCTCGGTGTCCAGCCATGGCAGATGCTATTGCAGCATCGGCCATGGCTGGATTGTAATATTTCACCAATTATATTGGTGAAATATTACAGATTGCTCTGATTGGCTGTTTCAGTTTTAACAGCCAATCAGAGCGATCGTGGCCACGGGGGGGTTAAGCCAACCCCCTGTGGTGAAGCACAAAGGGTCCTGTGCCGGCGGGTCCGGTGACCTTTCAGTGACCCCGGTCACCCGGCCCGCAGGGACGCGATCCTTTCATGACGCCACATAGGCGTCATGGGTCGGATTGGCACTGACTTTCATGACGCCTACGTGGCTTCATGGGTCAGGAAGTGGTTAAATAACTGGTTGGCAACGTTATCCATATCTCCTGTTATGTTCATCTTTCTACCACCTGAACTCTACTCCCTGGGCTACAACACTGCCAGTTGCTGCTCAGAAGTGTCGTGTCCACAGACCAATACACAAGCTATAGTGTTAGTGGGGTTCAGTAACGCCAGCTGTTCCCCTGCTGTGTGTCCGGCAACAAGTCTCCTGTTCCCTACACATGCACAGAAAAACCCATGTCGAACATGCTCCAAATAGGGAAGAGCCGTCACCCTGATTGTTATGCTTAAAACAGGAAAGATTGAAGTTTTCAAGGCCTAAAATGATAAATTTTTATAAGAAATATGGACAAATAATAATTTGTCATCACAGCGCATATCTGCACATGTCTATTACAAATGGTAACAAAAACTAAAACATAGTGTTCACTTTTTGAAATTAATGCATAAAAGTACATTTCAAAACTATCAATTAATGCTTCTTAAGGAACTTTATCTGTACCTGTAAGATAATGCAGTCAATGGATGTACGAATCATAAACATCATCATCCTCACGAGTTATACTTATGACAGACATAATAAAATACACAGATTGATGCCAACTGTAACTTCACACACCATATATAAAATGGCCAGCATCTAAACCTGGTAATAATGCGCAATAATAAATTATTACATCTAGAAAGTGCATCATGCATACTGACAATAGGTAGTTAGACCTGCAAGTGCTGGTGAAACAACCACAACAGATATAAATTAATAATGGTATATAGGTATCACAGTGCATAGTTACTCATGGACAATGTCGATCTAATACTGTACCTCAATAAAGGCAGCGTCAACCATCATGCTTGTTTGTCTTGTAGATTGTTAAAGAGGGAACGTGCTTGTTTTGTTGCTCATAGGTGTAGTATTATACAGTAAATGATTACTGCTGTCATATTTTTTTCGTCCCTAGGGCAGAATAACGCTGCGTAACGTCACATTTTAGAGAGAATGAAGAAATAAACTTGGCACTCAACTTATAGGCAAATGAGAAGAAATTTATTGCAGTCATAAAACAAAGTTTCGGTCATCAACAGACCTTTTTCAAAGCACTGCAATGAATATACAGAGATACATACATCATATAATCGATATACTATGAGTGTAAATGCATAAATGAGTAAATTACATCATATGAGTATAGACAAATGAAAAAGCCCAATAAATGAGGCTGGTGAAAAAGTTGCAAAATAAAGAATGAAAATAAAGAATATAATAAAGGAAAAGAAAGGGAAAAATCCTACCCGAGTGCTTTGAGGATACTCTCAAATAGATGACACTAGAGTCATATGGGAGCTATAGAGATGTCCTGTAGAGATGTTTTACTGCACCAAATGAAACCAGAAAATAAATAAGAATATGGTGGGTTGGTATATGAGGTTCTATAACCTGAATTTAATAAGGATAACATACCTTATAGTAATGGGATGACACCTGGGAGTATATATATTGTATTTAGTGAAAATTTCTACCTATTGAGTGAAGCATATGTATTAGACAGAATAATGATAGATAATGTCTATTTGTAATAGCTAAATTGACACTCCGTGTCAACCGTTGAAACTAGGGAATATAGATAGACATGCAGATATGTGCAGTGCTTTTCGTGGAGCCAGAGTGTCAGGAATTGAACCCAGTACCTCTTATCCACCGGCCAGCAGCTCTACCATCTGAGCTATTCTGCTGTTCATCGTTAATTATATAGTTCAACATTGTGCACTATTACAGAATGCTGCTTATGAAAATAATCCCAAAGCAAAAAAGTATTATGGTGTACTTACAGAGAAAATGTGGACTATCTTTGGTGATAACAGTTATATACTGTGGTGAAGGAAACCTAGACTTGTGAGACAATGTCCAGACAAAACATGAAAAGTGCACTAGTGAAAAATTGGAATAGTATAACTAAAGTGCACTTACTGAAGAAATGCAGTAGATTCATTAGGAGGCAATTTATACACACTGCAGTAGTAAATTGTAAGTATATAAATGAAAGTACATCACAGTAAAACGTTATCAAGCGGTGGTGACAAAAGGTAGTGCACTTACTCAGACAATTGTGGTATAGTCCTTGAGGTGAGCAAACACTGTGGTAACAAGGAAATATTCAAATAAGGTGAGGTCCCATATTCGTTATGACCGCTATGGTGTGCGGTGCCCAAGGTGCTTTCTTACCAGAATTTGGCTATTATAAATAGACATTATCTATCATTATTCTGTCTAATACATATGCTTCACTCAATAGGTAGAAATTTTCACTAAATACAATATATATACTCCCAGGTGTCATCCCATTACTATAAGGTATGTTATCCTTATTAAATTCAGGTTATAGTACCTCATATACCAACCCACCATATTCTTATTTATTTTCTGGTTTCATTTGGTGCAGTAAAACGTCTCTACAGGACATCTCTATAGCTCCCATATGACTCTAGTGTCATCTATTTGAGAGTATCCTCAAAGCAGTCGGGTAGGATTTTTCCCTTTCTTTTCCTTTATTATATTCTTTATTTTCATTCTTTATTTTGCAACTTTTTCACCAGCCTCATTTATTGGACTTTTTCATTTGTCTATACTCATATGATGTAATTTACTCATTTATGCATTTACACTCATAGTATATCGATTATATGATGTATGTATCTCTGTATATTCATTGCAGTGCTTTGAAAAAGGTCTGTTGATGACCGAAACGTTGTTTTATGACTGCAATAAATTTCTTCTCATTTGCCTATAAGTTGAGTGACAAGTTTATTTCTTCATTCATTTGTGGTTGGGCTCCTACTTGTGCACCACACACAGCAGTGCCACGCTATATTTTTCACATTTTAGAGAGAGTCATATAATAGACACACGCTACACTACCCTACGCGTGACAGTAGGAAGGTAGTGTTGACGGATAAAGCCTTGCACAACCAGACATGCTTTTACCCTCTTCAACACTGTACAAGCAAAAAATGCATGATTGCAGCCGCAGCCTTTATTGACGTACAGTATAACATCGCCATTACCCATCAGAGGCTGTCCACTGTCTGATACAGACATAGAATAAACCTTTGCTATCCGTAGCCTTTGTTTCACCTCCACTTGCAGGCACACACTTAAATTGTGACAATGCATAATGTTTTTTTAAATGTTTATTTTTTATCGTACATTATTGCGTTATCACAATGATGAGTCCATGCTGGACATGTCATAAATGCTGTCCGAAGTAACAATTTTCGTAACTGAAATAATTGTAATCTGTGTGACTGTCACATATAAATTGTAATGATGATGATGAGTGACTATTACAAAATCCATTGTCTTCACTATGTTATGGTTTAACATAGCGTTCCTTACGCATTATTCCTAAATACAAAAATGGACTTTTATTCTGAAATTTACAACACTATATTTTGTAAAATAATTTTTGGGTGGTGTGTTGTTCCATTTCTTGTTGCCATGTGCTTATATGCGTTTATATTTGCAGGGTGTTTATTTTTATTCTTGGAATTGAAATTCATCATTTTATTGTCCTAGTAAAACTTCATTTATTCTTGTTTGAAGTACATACATTTACAATGGCCACGTAACAAGGCAATAACACAATATTTTATTTCAAAACCCTCCTTGACCCTGGGCTTCAACACCGCCAGTTGCTGCTCAGAAGTGTTGGATGCACAGATGAAAACAATCGCTGATGTGTTTGTGGGGTTCAGTAACGCCTGCTGTTCTCCAGCTGTGTGTCCGGCAAAAATTACTGATAGCTACCTACACATGGTGAAAAAAACATGACATGTCAAAGTGGCTAGTGCTACACATAGATATGAGGCTACACCCTGATTTCTAAGCTGTAAACAAGTGAAACGTCAGCTTTAAAACCATAAAATGATTAGTCTTTGTCACTAATCTGTAACAAAATAATTGTGACATATTATTGCAGATATGCACATGTCGAACACAAATGCTAACACAAAAGCCTACTTATGCTACAGGATACTGATGGTGAACCTTGTCACTCCATAACTTAGACAAATCCAACTCACATCATGCCTCAAATGCTGCAATGTTGGAAGTGCATAATGTGGGTTGAACTTTGACAACAGCTGCAGTGCGAAGGTTAGCCTTCAGTGTTCTTGGCTTTTAAATAAAAGCATACAAGTAAATATAATAATCCATTGTTGATTAAGGGACGTGATGTACACCTGTAATATTGTGCAAACAATGGATGTAGGAATAGTCCTCTTCAACATTACTTATATTTGTGTCATTTTAAAAAATACATATTTAATTAGAAATTTAACACCCCATATCTTAAAGGTCCATCATGTAAACATGATAATCGGTAACAAAAATCATGCATTACCTTGTTAAAGTCAATAGTGCATAGTCACAATAGCAAAATATATACCTGCAAGTGGTGCTGAAACAACGACAACTGATAGAAAAGGTGAATGATATCTAGTTATCAGACTGAATAGCGACAGCTGTACAATGTCGATATAATACTGTACCTTAACAAAACAGCTGTGTCACACCTCACACGCGTTTTTCTTGTACCTTCTTATGTAATAGGGCACATGCGTGTATGTTTCATCATAGGTGCATGTTTTCTGAGTAAAGCAGTCATGACAACGGCTTTGTGTTGTCGGTACGCTAGCGATGATGAACGATAAGCAACGTGAATGTTAGTCTGCTTCATAAGACGCACAGACGCTCCACTACCCAACGTGTCACAGCAGGAAGGCAGTCTGTGCGTCCAAACAAAGGCGCAAGCATACATGCACGTACCCTGTTTATAAAGCTATATTAAAAAATTTATGTAGTAGTGACGCACACTTTATTGAGGTATAGTATTACATCGCCATTCACCATCTGTGGCTATGCAGTCTCATCTATATATACCTTATCTATCCGTTGTCATGCTTGCAAGTCCACAGTCAGGCATAAATAGCTATTTGCACTATGCACTATGCACTTTTTAAAGGTTATGTTTGTTAATATAAATGATTATTGGCAATGTTATCAGTATTACATGATGGAAATTTTATATATTTTTATAAACTGTTTAGTGACATTATTCAGCAAATGTAACGTTTTATGAATGTCACAGATAACTTGTAATGCTGATGATGTTTTGAAGTCAGACATTCATTGTCTATACAATAAAAATGGTGTACATACTGTTACTTATCCATCAATAATGGATTCTGATATGTACTTGTATGCTTTTATTTAAAACCGTATAGCAGATTACTTAACCAATTTTTTTTGTGATTTGCATTGCTATTCAACATGTTAATGTATGCGATTATGCTTGTCAATTCTTTATTTATATTGATTTTTGTAACTAAAATCATCATCTTATGGTAGTAAAGGTTATCTTTCTCTTGTTTTGAGTATAGAAATTTTTAATTGACACGTAACAAGGAAAATACTTGATCTAGTATTTAAACATCCTCTTTGACCCTGGGCTCCAACACCGCCAGTTGTTGCTTGGAAGTGCTGTTAGCACAGTCAACACTTGCTCCTGTGTTACTGGGGTTCAGTAATGTCAGCTTTCCCCTGCTGTGTGTACGGCAAAAAGTCCTGCTGCCTCCACCCTGTTGTCCTCTCATCCCTGGGCTCCAACACCGCCAGTTGTTGCTCGGAAGTGCTGTTAGCACAGTCAACACTTGCTCCTGTGTTACTGGGGTTCAGTAATGTCAGCTGTTCCTCTGCTGTGTGTACGGCAAAAAGTCCTGCTACCTCCACCCTGTTCTCTTCTCATCCCTGGGCTTCAACACCGCCAGTTGTTGCTCGGAAGTGCTGTTAGCACAGTCAACACTTGCTCCTGTGTTACTGGGGTTCAGTAATGTCAGCTGTTCCCCTGCTGTGTGTACGGCAAAAAGTCCTGCTGCCTCCACCCTGTTCTCTTCTCATCCCTGGGCTCCAACATCGCCAGTTGCTGCTCGGAAGTGCTGTCTGCACAGTCAACACTTGCTCCTGTGTTACTGGGGTTCAGTAATGTCAGCTGTTCCCCTGCTGTGTGTACGGCAAAAAGTCCTGCTGCCTCCACCCTGTTGTCCTCTCATCCCTGGGCTCCAACACCGCCAGTTGTTGCTCGGAAGTGCTGTTAGCACAGTCAACACTTGCTCCTGTGTTACTGGGGTTCAGTAATGTCAGCTGTTCCTCTGCTGTGTGTACGGCAAAAAGTCCTGCTACCTCCACCCTGTTCTCTTCTCATCCCTGGGCTTCAACACCGCCAGTTGTTGCTCGGAAGTGCTGTTAGCACAGTCAACACTTGCTCCTGTGTTACTGGGGTTCAGTAATGTCAGCTGTTCCCCTGCTGTGTGTACGGCAAAAAGTCCTGCTGCCTCCACCCTGTTCTCTTCTCATCCCTGGGCTCCAACACCACCAGTTGTTGCACGGAAGTGCTGTTAGCACAGTCAACACTTGCTCCTGTGTTACTGGGGTTCAGTAATGTCAGCTGTTCCCCTGCTGTGTGTACAGCAAAAAAGTCCTGCTGCCTCAACCCTGTTCTCTTCTCATCCCTGGGCTCCAACACCGCCAGTTGTTGCTCGGAAGTGCTGTTAGCACAGTCAACACTTGCTCCTGTGTTACTGGGGTTCAGTAATGTCAGCGGTTCCCCTGCTGTGTGTACGGCAAAAAGTCCTGCTGCCTCCACCTGTTCTCTTCTCATCCCTGGGCTCCAACACCACCAGTTGTTGCTCGGAAGTGCTGTTAGCACAGTCAACACTTGCTCCTGTGTTACTGGGGTTCAGTAATGTCAGCTGTTCCCCTGCTGTGTGTAGCAAAAAGCCTACTGCCTCACCCTATCTCTTCTCATCCCTGGGCTCCAACACCGCCAGTTGTTGCTCGGAAGTGCTGTTAGCACAGTCAACACTTGCTCCTGTGTTACTGGGGTTCAGTAATGTCAGCGTTCCCCTGCTGTGTGTACGGGAAAAAGTCCTGCTGCCTCCACCCTGTTCTCTTCTCATCCCTGGGCTCCAACACCGCCAGTTGTTGCTCGGAAGTACTGTTAGCACAGTCAACACTTGCTCCTGTGTTACTGGGGTTCAGTAATGTCAGCTGTTCCCCTGCTGTGTGTACGGCAAAAAGTCCTGCTGACTCCACCCTGTTTCCTCTCATCCCTGGGCTCCAACACCGCCAGTTGTTGCTCGGAAGTGCTGTTAGCACAGTCAACACTTGCTCCTGTGTTACTGGGGTTCAGTAATGTCAGCTGTTCCCCTGCTGTGTGTACGGCAAAAAGTCCTGCTGCCTCCACCCTGTTGTCCTCTCATCCCTGGGCTCCAACACCGCCAGTTGTTGCTCGGAAGTGCTGTTAGCACAGTCAACACTTGCTCCTGTGTTACTGGGGTTCAGTAATGTCAGCGGTTCCCCTGCTGTGTGTACGGCAAAAAGTCCTGCTGCCTCAACCCTGTTCTCTTCTCATCCCTGGGCTCCAACACCGCCAGTTGTTGCTCGGAAGTGCTGTTAGCACAGTCAACACTTGCTCCTGTGTTACTGGGGTTCAGTAATGTCAGCGGTTCCCTTGCTGTGTGTACGGCAAAAAGTCCTGCTGTCTCACCCTGTTCTCTTCTCATCCCTGGGCTCCAACACCGCCAGTTGTTGCTCGGAAGTGCTGTTAGCACAGTCAACACTTGCTCCTGTGTTACTGGGGTTCAGTAATGTCAGCGTTCCCTGCTGTGTGTACGGCAAAAAAGTCCTGCTGCCTCCACCCTGTTTCCTATCATCCCTGGGCTCCAACACCGCCAGTTGTTGCTCGGAAGTGCTGTTAGCACAGTCAACACTTCTCCTGTGTTACTGGGGTTCAGTAATGTCAGGGTTCCCCTGCTGTGTGTACGGCAAAAAGTCCTGCTGCCTCCACCCTGTTGTCCTCTCATCCCTGGGCTCCAACACCGCCAGTTGTTGCTCGGAAGTGCTGTTAGCACAGTCAACACTTCTCCTGTGTTACTGGGGTTCAGTAATGTCAGCTGTTCCCCTGCTGTGTGTACGGCAAAAAGTCCTGCTGCCTCCCAACCCTGTTTCCTTCTCATCCCTGGGCTCCAACACCGCCAGTTGTTGCTCGGAAGTGCTGTTAGCACAGTCAACACTTGCTCCTGTGTTACTGGGGTTCAGTAATGTCAGCGGTTCCCCTGCTGTGTGTACGGCAAAAAGTCCTGCTGCCTCACCCTGTTCTCTTCTCATCCCTGGGCTCCAACACCGCCAGTTGCTGCTCGAAGTGCTGTTAGCACAGTCAACACTTGCTCATGTGTTACTGGGGTTCAGTAATGTCAGCTGTTCCCCTGCTGTGTGTACGGCAAAAAGTCCTGCTGCCTCCAACCCTGTTCTCTTCTCATCCCTGGGCTCCAACACCGCCAGTTGTTGCTCGGAAGTGCTGTTAGCACAGTCAACACTTGCTCTGTGTTACTGGGGTTCAGTAATGTCAGCTGTTCCCCTGCTGTGTGTACGGCAAAAAGTCCTGCTGCCTCAACCCTGTTTCTCTTCTCATCCCTGGGCTCCAACACCGCCAGTTGTTGCTCGGAAGTGCTGTTAGCACAGTCAACACTTGCTCCTGTGTTACTGGGGTTCAGTAATGTCAGCTATTCCCTGCTGTGTGTACGGCAAAAAAGTCTGCTGCCTCCACCCTGTTGTCCTATCATCCCTGGGCTCCAACACCGCCAGTTGTTG
>JARQOD010007463.1:0-39121 GCA_033576555.1 Oophaga sylvatica | reverse complement strand
GAAGAAGAAAATGATAGAGACAGATATAGAACAGAGGAAGAGACGTTTTGGAGACAGAGATGATAGAGCCCGATTAAGAGAAAATTAATAGAGACAGAATGATAGAGCAGATGTAGAGACAGATGATAGAGCAGAGATATAGGAAAGAGATGAGACGAAAATGGAAATTTTGGACAGGATTTGAGACAAAAGACGAGATGATAGGAAAATGATGGAGACGAGAGATAGAGCCAGGATGAAGAGACAGAGATGATAAGTGAGAACAGTGATGGCAGAGAGAAAGGACGATGTGAGCAGAGTGTGAGTTTTTGAGACGATGATAGAGACAAGATGTAGGAAGATGATAGGAAGTGATGGGAGACAGGATGATGAGACGAGATAGGGGACAGAGATAAAGCAGGAAGAAGAAGACCAGGATATAGAGCAGAGTTTAAGAGCCGATGTGGGAAAAGAGATGAAGAGACAGAGTGATAGAGATGAAGAGACGAAAGAGAAGAGATGTAGGACAATGATAGAACAGAGATGATAGAGATGTAGAGACAGATGATAGAAAGGATGATAAGACAGATTATAGAGCAGATAATAAGAAAGAGATGAAGGACAATGAAGGACAGAGATGGAAGAGATGATGAACGAGTGATTGAGAAATGTAGAGCAGAGTAGAGACAGGATGATGAGACAGAGATAGAGACAGATGACAGAGATCTAGAGCAATGAAGAGAAGAGTATAGAGACAGTTATAGAGACTTTTATAGGGGACAGATGAAGGACAGAGGATAGAGCAGAGATGATAGGCGATAAAAGAAAGAGATGATAGGTGATAGGACAGATGATGAACGAGATGAGATGAAGGACAGTGTGAGAGAGAGAAGAGACAGGGAAAGAGACAGAAATGTGGAGACAGAGATTATAGAGACAGAGATGTGAAAAGTGATAGAGACAGAGAGATAGAGCAGAGTGAAGAGAAAGATGTAGAGTGGAAGGGGGAAGATTGAGCAAGATGTGAGAAATTTTAGAGAAGGTGATAGAGACAGGTGATGAGACAGGTGATAGAGACAGGATGATAGAGACAGGATGATGAGACAGAGTGAAGAGAAAAAATTTTAGAGCAGAGAGAAGAGACAGATGATAGAGACAGAGATGATAAGACAGAGATAAAGAGATGATAGAGACATTGATAGAGACAGAGATGTAGAGACAATGTAGAGACAGATATAGAGACGGATGATGGGGACAGATGCGAGACAGAGGACAGAGACAGAGTAAAAGGGGCAGAGATGATAAAAAGAGATGAAGAGACAGGATGAAGGACAGATGATAGAGACAGAGATGACGAAAAGATATAGAGAAGGATGATGGGGGACAGATTAGAGAATATAAAGAGACAGAAATGTAGAGAGTGATAGAGACAGAGAAGAGAAGGATTTTTGAGACAGATGACAGAGATATGGGAAAAAGGAGACAGGATGATAGAGACAGGAGATGAGACAGAGATATGAGATGATAGGACAGATGTTGGGACAGAGATGATAGAGACAGATGATAGGCGAGATGTTGGATGAAGGAAGATGATAGTACAGAGTGATAGAGCAGTGATACAGACGATAAGAACAGAGTGTAGAGAAGAGATAGAGACGAGATGACAGAGCAGAGATGATAGAACAGAGAGATAGAGACAGATGATAGAGACAGAGTGCAGAGCGAGTAGAACAGAGATATAGAGACAGATTATGAGACGATAAAGAGCAGAGGGGGAAAGCAGATTGGGGGACAGATGATAGGACGTGTAGAGACAGAGAGTAGAGACAGAGATGATTGGGACAATGAAGGGACAATGGGGGAACAGGAGAAGAGAAAGATGATGAGACAGATACAGAGTTTAGAGACGATGATAGAGACAGAGATGATAAGACAGATTATAGAGACAGTTATGGGGGGACAGATGTAGGGACAGAGAGATAGAGCAGAGGATAAACAGATGTAGAGACAGAGAGATAGGACAGGATAGAGACAGAGTGAAGGCAGAGATGTAAGACAATGATAAGAAGATGATGGACAGATGATTAGACAGATGGGGATAGGAGAGTTGTAAAATGTGACACCAGCGTTTCATGTGCGCATTTGGCCCCAAAAAAAGCAAGTGTAAAAGTAGCCTAACCTTTTATTAATTCTCTGTTGTACGGGGGTTCTAAGGACCTTGTGACTCATAAGGGTCAGGGCTTTGGTCATGTGATGCTCCAGCCACCCCCTTTTATGACCTCATCACGGGGTTCCAAAAGGGCATTCAGTTCCCATCCACACCCCAGGCTGTAGGTATGCAGCTGCTCCGCGTCCTTCTTTTCAGACCGATCTGCCCGGGCCCGCAGGAATAGGGCTGGGGAAAACTGGGGCTTGGTTGCGCTCCCCGCCCCTGCTCAGGATGGTGGGTGGGGAAGGGGCTGATTAATATTACTGCACAAGTGGGACGGGGGTTTCCCCAGCACTTTTTCCCCGCAGCAGAGGGGATATTTTTCCTCCTGTGATCCCCAACCCGCTGCCCAGGCCCCCCCCCCCCCCACAGTTAATTTCGACCATAAGACGCACCCCACTTTCCCCCAAAAATTTGGAGGAAAAAAAAATGGTTTATGGTCCAAAAAACGGTATTTTTTTCCGGGGATCTAAAAAGTGTGGCTACCCGTAGAGGATTATTTCGAATTCTGACAATTCGAGGGTCATTTTGAGGTAGTGCAGCAAAGGACTCATTGTTTTGGCATCCTGGAGCACCAAGTCCCTGGTGTTGGGGCGAGGCGAAAAAATGCTTTTCCCTGCCCTCTCCCCCAACCTCGCACAACGAAATGGACAAAAAGGTCCCCTCATCTGATGGTCTTCCTACCCTCCCCTTGGGGCCCCACTTTTCCTGGGGTTTTCCGCACCTTCTCACTATTTGGTGCTAATGCCCCTGGGGTTTAAAACCCCCTCCCCCCCCTTCCTGCCTGCTGCTTGGGCTGCTGACCGTTGGGACTTTCAGTTGACCCTTCCCCTTTTCAACCCCCTCCTCTATTCCCCCACCCCTCTTGCCCCCCCCACCTGATCCGAATTCTTTTTAACATGTGCTCAGATGTAAACCCCGGAATATAAATTGATATCGCGGCGCCTAGGACTAGATTTTTTGAGGCTGCAAAAAAAGGGGGATAACACTAGAGAGTACCAAAAAAATAAATGAAATATGAAAAATTTTGTTTTTCGCACATAAAAAAAACTCTCAAAAAACCCCGAAAAAAAAAATATTAAAATATTTGGGGGTTTTTTTTAGGAAAAAGTAAAAAAACCCCAAAAATAATGATAAACATTCAAAAAATAAAATAAAATAAGAAAAAAAAAAAATAAGAATTGCACGGCCCCCGTGGAAAGGGTAAAGGAAAAACCAAAAAAAGGGTTGTTCCCCGCAAATTAACATCAATGGCCAAAAAACTGGGTTACAATGTAATCACACTGCAAAAAAATCATAGATTGCGTGTTCCCAACATAAAAACGGGAAAGGGTTTTGGTGAAATCTCCGGTTCCCCATGAAGAAAAATGCTGAAAAAAGTTTTTTTGAGAAAATAAAAAAAAACTACCCCCCCCCCGGGGTTTTTTTTAATAATAGTAATACCCCTAAATAATGGAAGCGAGCCTGCCCAAACAGGTGTTACCTTCGACCCCCATGGGTCTCCTTTAGAAAAATCCCCCTTCAGCTCCCCCGTCCGGGGAAAAAACCGGACAGAACTACTTCCCTCCCTGGCCTGATGAAAATTGGGGCGATAGGGGGAAAAAAGATTTTAAAAAATTCCCTTGGTCTGATGGACCGTCGCTGGAAAAGTAAAAGCAACATGAGCGGGACCTGCCGTGACAAGCTGGGGCACTCCTCACCTATAAGGAAGGTGAGTAATATCCTATTATCCCCCAATGTAAAGGGGATGGGGGTATTTTTGACCCCTATAGCCCCAAAAAGTCCATGCACGGCGGTATCCAAAAGTCGCAGTTTGAAATCCCCCCTTATATGAAAAAATTTTGGTTGGGGTCCTCAGGGTTTTATCCCCTTTTTGGCTAACTGAAAAGATGGTAACAAATTGCAAGCTTTCGAGATACCAGGTCCTTCATCAGGCTAAACTAATCAAAATCAAAAGAATCACATATTTATACACAAAACCAAAAAAAAATGCAATAGGTAAGACAAGTGACTAACAGAACTCCGGGCGGGGACGAGACAAAATTGGAACTTTCATAGAAAGGAAGAATTTTTTTCCCCCTTGATTGGGGTTGGAAATTTTTTTGGTGATTTTTCACGGGTATTTGGGTAAATTTTTTTAATTGATGAATGGGCCCAAAAAAAACCAGTGACAGGTTTTTCCAGCTTTAAAGAGTGTAAAAAGGGCACCCAATTTTATTCGAAAATTCTTCTCTCCTAGAGATGTGAATTCTTCTTTCCATATTTTCATCTGACAATGCTATGATAGGGGGCAAAAAGTTTTGCCAAGGGGACCCCTTCTTTTTTTCTTTTTGCGTGGTGATGAAATTCTCCTTTTTTTTCGCTTTTGCCCGGTCTCCCCCACTACGGGGCCCCCTTTGGACTTTTAGTAAAATAATTAGGTACACAACATTAGTGTGATGCGCCTATTCATAATTAAGGAATTTACCCAAATCCCCCCGGAAAAATCACAAAACATTACCGACCCAACAGGGGGTAATAAAATTTCCCCTTACTTAATTGTTCCCTGTTTGTGCTCGCCCCTCCTTTTGGGACTGTTCTGCTCACGTCCTTTTTCTTATATTGAATTTTTTCTGTGTTTGTTATAAATATGTGATTTTCAGATTTTGTATATTTAAAACTGATAAGAGACCTGATTGCTCGAAAGCTTAAAATTTGTTACCTCTTTTAGTTACCCTTTTAAAAGGGGTATCAACCACTGGGATTCCCCAACTCTAAATATTTTTCTATCTACTGGCTAAACGGTACGAAGATATCATCGTTCCTTAATGGTGAGGCATGGGACCTATTTTGTCACGCGGTCCGCTCCTTTTTTTTTTTACTTTTACTAGCAACGGCCCTGATCGACCAAGGAGACCTTTGAAGATCGTTTCCCAGATCGACACCAGGATTTTTTCGGCCCCGGGAGGCTGAAGTAGTTCTTGCCGGATTTTTTTCCAGGACAGGGGAGCTGAAGGGGGGTTTTTTCAAGGAGACCCCCCTGGGGGGGAAAAGGGAACACCGTTTTTCAGGCCGCTTCCATTTTCTGGATTTATATTATTGAACTTCACCGGCCGGGATAGCATTGATTTTTTTTCCAAAAAAAACCTTTTCAGCTTTTTTTCACTGGGGGAACCGGATGATTTTACCAATCCTATTCCCGCTTTTTTTTGGGGGAAAACGAATTAAACTTTTATGCAGTTGATTATTTATATATCCCCATTATTTTGGCCATTGTAATCCCGGAATAGTCATGTGAAAAGGGGTCGTCGCACCCCCAAAATTTCTTGGGGGCCCTTTCAAAACTGTGCAAAGGGTGCATTGGGGCCCCGACCGAGCCATCCCCACGTGATTTGCCCCCCCTTGGGTTCCCCTTTGGGCCCCGGCTTAACCAGAAGTATTGCACCGGGCTTGTCGGTGCTGCCACAGTCACGCAACAGTTTGAGTTAATTCCCTGTGTTCGCAATGATTTTACCGGGAAGGGCAGGCCCAATTTTCTTTTTTTAGGAGTAACGCTGGCTGCGGGATGCAAACCGGGGGGGAAGGAGCAACAGGCCGTCCCCCGAGAAGGATGTGTCCGGAAAGTGGGCTAAAAATTGCTGGACAAAACCGTTCAACACGTAGCCCCACAAGGCCGGTGGACATTGCCCTTGGGGGAAAAACCTCGTGGCCCCAAGGTGGAAAGGCAGCATTTCTGTAGCCAAAGCTTTCAGATGGGAAATTAAAAATTTTAGTTTTTTTTAGGGTAGGGGAAATGGTATTTACTTTTCCAATCGAGGGACAAGTGCTGGCTGTTGTGTGTAGGGGGGCCCGGAAAAAATGCGGTTGTGAGGAAGATGCGGCCAGAGCTTTGGTTGCCTTGAAAAAAGGTGGTGTCTCGATGTCGGAGAGCGCCAAAATCAGTGGGTTTCCATTTTCCCAAAAAAACTGATGTGACCTCCAATCAGACTGGCTGTTGCGGGTAAAGAGGGGGCCCCCGGTCTGGTCTAAAAAAAGGTATAGTAAAAGTAAACTAGGCACTAAAATTAAAAGCTCAGTGATGAAAGAAAATTTATTGGACCAAATGGGGGTTTTTAAAAAGGGGTAAGCAAAACTTTGGAAAAACCCTAGCCTTTATCAATGCAGTTGCATACATCAGGTAGAAACCTTCAGATATTTTAAAAAAAACCAAATAAACAAATTTAGTTTTCACAAAAAAGTATTACAGGGGTTTCATTAAAAAAAATGGTAAAATCATTACATATGATGTAAATTTGGGTAAATGTCTCAGACAACCCCAAAAAATCTGAAACGAAAAAAGGAACAACCGTTTTTTTGGAAAACAAAACCAATGCATATTCTAATGGGCGAGAAAGAAACCCAAAGGGAAGTAAATGCGCAGGGGAAGGTGAAATATAGGGGAAAGTGACGCCTCGCTAGTAAGTCATAAGGGAAAGCTCCCTTGCGATAAATTTTATATGCTCAGGGGCTGATCGCCAATTTGGGTATGCACCGGGGGGGGAAATTGCCCATTAAAAGCAGCATGAAAAAAAACAAACTATAATATAAGTGGGGTGGTTTTTGCCGGTGTGCGCGCGGGACCGCCCTTGCAGGAGAGCGCGGTAAGCAAGTTGTATATATGGAGAAAGGGCCCGTGCCCCGGGGTTTTTTTCGTGCCCGGAAGGGGGGGGGCACAAAAATCAGCGTGGGTTCCCTGTGTTTTCCCCGGTATGGGGTTTTTTGGGGAACGGAAGTCCTTGTGCTTCCGGACCTTGCGTTCACCCGATTATACTTGGGGCAGAAGCCCCCTTATACTGAGGAAGGCCGGATTTAGCAAAATGGAGATAGTGATCTTTTTTTATAGTGGCTAACTTGTAAAAATTTTTTTTTCCCAAATTACGGAGTTTTTGGTGCCAAGTTCAAAGTAGAAGAAGATCAATATAAGGGCTCTGGAAAAATACAAAACAATAGTTACCCCCAAATACGAGCATTCAAATGAAAAAAAATAAACAAAGTCCCTTTTTTAACCCTTTGGGCAAAAGCTCAAAGGGGATGGACCCCAAAAAATTCCCGTTTTTTTTAAAAAGGTTCTATTGCCCCCCCGTCTGGGGGGGGGGATGGTTTCAATTACTTAAATTTAACGAGAGTGGTGGACCCGGAGTGAAAATGATGGGAAAGGGGAAGAAAAATTACAGGGATGGGGGATTATGTTTCGAAATCCGTCACGCACTGATGAGTGTTATCTAGTATAAAAGGCCCAGGGAATTTGATTAAAAAACACAGCAAAAGGACTCACAAGTAGGGGAACCCCGGTATGAAAACTCTTCCCTTTGTGGGGGATGAATGTGGAGCCCTTTTGGACATTACCACTTTGGGGAAAGAAGGCGGTTATCTTTCTGAACCGGGGGGGATAGGAAAATTGTTTTTATATATTGGAACCTAGGTCGCCCTACAAGGCCTCCCTGGGGTGGGGGGGGTTTAAAAAAAAGGGAAAAAGGTCTCAACCGGGGGATATCCGGAGGCTTGAGACAAAAGGGGGCCAAAGTCGTTAATTCCCTTGGAGAATGAAAGCAAAAGGGGAAACGTAATGAAAAAACGGAATCGTTTTTTGGGGGTTTTTTAAACGATTTTTTGGTTGGGGGAATTTTTGCTTAGAGAAAGGGGGGGTGGGGGCCCCTTTTAAAAAAATTTTTAGTCTTTTTGTGTGTCTAAGGTCAAAAATTTCGTCAGGGGTATTCGGGGTTTTCTTTTATTGGAGATGGGATAGCACTTTTTTCGATGGTGGGGGGAAACCGGGGAAAAGAAAAAGTGTTTCGATCTGTAGTTTCTATACAAGCATGGTTAAAGGCCGTTTGGATCTTTAAGAACGTGCCAAAAAATTTGCCGAAAGGGTTTGGGTGTTATGGTAAATTTAATACCGGGGCCAAAAAAATTTCCCTTTGGAATGGGGGGAAAAAGGAGCGCCAAAAGTCCCCGTCCATAGGCAAAACCTATCTATGATCGTTTAAGAAGTCATTTTAAAATTAAAAAAGGATTTGTAAATTCCCCGGGGTTCAAATTCTGACAGTGGGGGGGTTTGGGATGGGGGGTACGTTGAACCCATAGGTTCGCGTCTTGTAAAAAAAATTCCGAAAAAAAAAATAATTGTTAAATAAAAAAAGTAAAAGTTCAATACACAAGTTGTCTGTTGGTTTCCACAGTGTCGTGGTAAATATTACGCATTAATCCCTTCGTGGTGGGATGGGGGACAAGTCCTTGACATCCAGAGAAAAATAATTTGGGTTAGAGGGGACTGTTCTAGTTCTTTGATAATTTTTAAAAAGGCCCGATCCAGGGGAAAAATGGTGACGTTTGTGTTAGTGGAGGAAAATCTCTCCAAAAATTTGGAGTGGAGATAAAAAGTTTTGGGAGGCCAATTGGCCCCCGGGGGGATTTTTCCCGTTTTGTGAACTTTTGAAAGGTAAACACGGGGGTTAGGGGTGGGCCTTTGGATAATCGCAATTTTTTTTTTCTAAAACTCCCAATCCAAAAATTTTTGAAAAATGGGGTTTTTTATGAGAAATTTCTTGGGGGGGCCGGGTTTTTTCTGTAGACAGTTGAATCTTTCAACGTCTTTGTACCCTTTTTTGGGGGGTTTTTTCCCCTTTAACCCGCCCCATTTGCGGGGCTTAAAATAAAGGGGTTCACGCTGGGGGTAAAATGCCTGTTTTTCTATGGGGAGAGTTTTTATGGGAAAAAGTTCCCTTTCTAATTCTTCCTAATAAAGAAAAACGTCGTAGACATTAATAAAAATTTGCCCCCCGTGTGAGCCAGGAGGTGGCGGAAATTACTTTTGTTAAATAAAACCCATGGTTTTTGCAGACAATATGTTTTGGGGTTACTTTCCCAAAGTAGTGTTTTGGGTTTGCGAAATATACTTTCAGACGTAAAAACAAAAAAAAAACGTTGAAACCCCCATTTCTAGATCAAATGTTTTGCACTTATAGGCGGGCAAAAGGAAAACCCCTTTTGTAACACATGAGTTCAGCCCCCCCAAACCCTTTGGGGTGAGTGTTGATGACCGGGGGTTCCTACCGGGATCTCGCAATCGGGGAGATTCGGGTTTTTGCCCCCCCGGGCCCCCCTTTTCGTCGCCTCTGGAAAAGTCTTTTTTGTCCAAAAATTCCCTGATTAGAAGGGAGACTGTTTTTTCCGTTCCGGGGGGTTTTAGTATTGTTGATTTTTTGGGGAACGGGTTTTGGCGGATGGGGAATGTTTTTGCCTTTATACACCTTTCAGATCAAATCGGTGGCGTCCCTGAAAAATTTGCTCCGTTTGGGGGTCTCGGGGTCGTCCATGTTGGTATCCATTTTGAATCGAGATTTAAATTTTGATAGTTCGTCGGCGGTACCGTGTGGCAATTGCGACTCGATATTTATTGGATGCATTTCCCCGATAGTTTTTATGAAAATTTTCATGGAAATTTAAAAAGGCAAAGGAACATTTTTTAAGAATTGTTAGTAGGGGGGGAAAAAAAAACAGGGGAGTCTAAAGGATCGGGCCAGTGGTCCCCCAAACCCTGGGACCCTTTTTTAAAACCCAAGATTTCCCGAGAGTGTGGCATATGTAATTCAAGGTTGGGTGTTTTTTAAGAGCCCGTTCCAGTCACGTCCCTGCCGTGGGGGGCCTCGAGAAAAACATCGAAAATTTGGTTTGTCCCAAAGATCGCTGTATATTTCCCAGGATTGTATAGAAAGGGAAGAATAACCCTTCAGCGTGCAACGAAAAGGGGAAAAATAGTATTTTAGACGTGTGCACGCTGGATATTAAAGATCCAATTGGGTTTCCCCAAAAACCAGGAATAGTAAAAGTAAAACTAGCATCAACTATGCCATGAAAAGACAAATTTTTGTGACAAGATGGATGGTTTTCAAAGGTGTTAAAAAAAGTTTCGCAAAACCATAGCCTTTACAATTGTAGTTGCATACATCAGGTGAAAACCTTTGAAAAAAGGAAACCCCCAAATAAAACAAAATTGGTATTCAAAAAAGTTATACAGGCATTTTTTAATAAATTTGGGGGAATGGTTACTATGGTAATAATTGGGAATATGTCTCAGCACAATCCAAAAATTCAGTATGAAAAAAGGAACATACCGGTTTTAATTGGGTCAAAACCAATGCATTTCATAAAGGTCGGAAAGGAGAACACCTTAGGAAGTAATTTTCGGGGGGTAGGTGAATATATGGGAAGTGACGCCTCGCTAGTAAGTATAAGGAACATACCCTTCGTGAAAGATAAGCCGTGGTTAGAGCTAGCCAATTTGGATTGCGCCTGGGGATAATTGTCCCATTTTAAACGCATGATAAAAACAAACTTACATATAAGTGGCTGGTGAGCTTACCGTCCGGTGCGCTGATGGGGATCCGCCTTGTCAGGAGAGCAGCGGGGAAGAAAAACGATATGTGTTTGTCTTTTTCATGCTGCCTTTAATGGACAATTATCCCCCCGGGGGCTATCCAAATTTTGGTAGCATTAGACCACGAGCATATAATTTCACCGCAAGAGTATGCTTCCTTATGACTTTAAGCGAGGCGTCACTTTTTCCATATATTACCATCCTGGCATTTACATTCCTTTGTGTTTTCCTTTTCTGACCCCTTTTGAATATGCATTGGTTTTGATTTTCCCAAAATAACGGTATGTTCCCCCCTTTTTGTGTTATGAAATTTTGGGGTTTTGTGGAAATTACTCCAATTTTACATCATATGTAACACTAGAGTTAGCGATACTTTCCGAAAACCCAAAGTATGGAATCGTAAGGTTGCCCCTATCACTAAAATATCGGGGGTACCCGATCATACCCGGAAAACCCCCGTAATTTGGGAAAACAAAATACGAAATTAAAAAAAAACCATTTTGTCTTTTTGGTTAAAATTTACAGGAAAAGGAAAACAAGAAAGAGTAAGTAAATGTTTTTTTTGGGGGGGGGGGGGGAGACATTTTAAAAGGATGGTTTGACCCCAACCAATGGGGAAAAAAATTATTTATTTTTTTTTTGGAAAATACGCGGTTGACGACAAATTGAAATGTTCTTAAAACCCTTTTTTTTTTTTGTCAAATATGTCGTTTTTCAACTTCCATGGGGTTCACCCCTTTTTAAAATTTTTACCACTTTCTCCTTCATATTTTTGCAATCATTTTTCATCAAAATTTTCTTCTCTTCACCCCTTTTAACTTTTAAAAAAATTTTTGCTATTTCTTTTTTTAACATTACTTATATTTTTTTTTAAACAGTTATTATTTTTTAATTTACTTTTCAAAATTCTTCCTTTACCTTCACATATTCTTATTTGTGACGACATTCCTTACTTGTAATCTGAAAATCTGAATTTTCATCCTTCGTTTTGCTTCACAAAATTTTAATTTCAACAGTATTTGTCCGCGTTCAGTTTCCCCGCAGCAGATCGGGGATTTTCCCGGGGGACCACGAGGGGAAACGGACTCACCCCCATACATGCTTTGTCTTCTTCTGTTAGAATTTAAGCTTTAAAATTTTTCTTTCATTTGGTTTATACTTAATGTTCTTCTGCTTTTTATCTTTTTTTATTGTTTTCTGTCTTTGTTTGTACTTGTGTTTGTCTTAACCTTCTTTGTTTTGGGGGGTGGTCAAAACCCCAAAGGAAAAACAGGAACGCTGACTTGTGAACCGGGGTCACAAGAAAAGACCCAAGGGTAGCCCTGTGCTACGGGATTTCCGGAAACAAGGCCTGTGTTAAACCCCAAGGAACAAAACGGGGGGAAAGGCCGCAGGACCCTTTTGGCCCAAAGCAGCGGGAACCCAGCTGCTACGGGAACCCAGAGTCAACACAGGACCCAAGGGTAACGGGACCAGCATTTCCGGAAACCGGGGGGTTGAAAGGGAAAAGAGAAACAAACCAGGGGTTTTGGAGGCAAGAGGAGTTTTGCCAAACCACCAGGGACCGCGACTTCGGGAACCCCGGTACACAGGGGGCATCCCAGGACTGGGAACAGATTCCCGGAGAACCCGGGTGTAACCCCAGGGATGAAAGAAAGGGGAGGCAGCAGGGACTTTTGCGTTCACACAGCAGGGGAACAGTGCCCATTACTGAACCCCAGTAACACGGGAGCAAGTTTTAACTGTGCTAAAGCCTTCCGAGAAACAAGGGGCGGGGTTGTAACCCAGGGATGAGAAAGAACAGGTGGAGGCAGCAGGACTTTTGCCGTTCACACAGCGGGGAACAGCTGACTTTAAACTGAACCCCAGAACAAGGGAGCAAGTGTTTAACGTGCTAACAGCATTTCCCGAAAGAAACAACTGGCGGTGTTGTAACCCAGGGATGAAAGAGAACATGGTGGAGGCAGCAGGACTTTTTGCCGTTCAACAGCAGGGGAACAGCTGACTTTTACTGAACCCCAGTAACACAGGAGAAGTGTAGACTGTGCTAACAGCACTTCCGAGAAACAACTGGCGGTTGTTGTCCCAGGGATGAGAACAGAAAAATGGTGGAGGCACAGGACTTTTTGCCGTTCACACAGCAGGGGAAAGCTGACATTACTGAACCCCCAGTAACACGGAGCAAGTGTAGACGGCTAACAGCCCCCTTCCGGAAAAAAAACTGGCGGTGTTGTAACCCAGGGATGAGAACAGAACATGGTGGAGGCAGCAGGACTTTTTGCCGTTCACACAGCAGGGGAACAGCTGACATTACTGAACCCCAGTAACAAGGAACAATGTAGACTGTGCTAACAGCATTTCCCGAGAAACAACTGGCGGTGTTGTAACCCGGGGATAGAACAGAACAGGGTGTGAGGCAGCAGGACTTTTTGCCGTTCACACAGCAGGGAACAGCTGACATTACTGAACCCCAGTAACACAGGAGCAAGTGTAGACTGTGCTAACAGCACTTCCGAGAAACAACTGGCGGTGTTGTAACCCAGGGATGAGAACAGAACATGGGTGGAGGCAGCAGGACTTTTTCCCGTTCACACAGCAGGGGAACAGTGACATTACTGAACCCAGTAACACGGGAGCAAGTGTTAACTGTGCTAACAGCACTTCGAGAAACAACGGGCGGTGTTGTAACCCAGGGATGAGAACAGAACATGGTGGAGGCAGCAGGACTTTTTGCCGTTCACACAGCAGGGGAACAGCTGACATTTACTGAACCCAGTAACACAGGAGCAAGTGTAGACTGTGCTAACAGCACTTCCGAGAAACAACTGGCGGTGTTGTAACCCAGGGATGAGAACAGAACATGGTGGAGGCAGCAGGACTTTTTCCCGTTCAACAGCAGGGGAACAGCTGACATTACTGAACCCCAGTAACACAGGAGCAAGTGTAGACTGTGCTAACAGCACTTCCGAGAAACAACTGGCGGTGTTGTAACCCAGGGATGAGAACAGAACATGGTGGAGGCAGCAGGACTTTTTGCCGTTCACACAGCAGGGGAACAGCTGACATTACTGAACCCCAGTAACACAGGAGCAAGTGTAGACTGTGCTAACAGCACTTCCGAGAAAACAACTGGCGGTGTTGTAACCCAGGGATGAGAACAGAACAGGGTGGAGGCAGCAGGACTTTTTGCCGTTCACACAGCAGGGGAACAGCTGACATTACTGAACCCCAGTAACACAGGAGCAAGTGTAGACTGTGCTAACAGCACTTCCGAGAAACAACTGGCGGTGTTGTAACCCAGGGATGAGAACAGAACATGGTGGAGGCAGCAGGACTTTTGCCGTTCACACAGCAGGGGAACAGCTGACATTACTGAACCCCAGTAACACAGGAGCAAGTGTAGACTGTGCTAACAGCACTTCCGAGAAACAACTGGCGGTGTTGTAACCCAGGGATGAGAACAGAACAGGGTGGAGGCAGCAGGACTTTTTGCCGTTCACACAGCAGGGGAACAGCTGACATTACTGAACCCCAGTAACACGGGAGCAAGTGTTAACTGTGCTAACAGCACTTCCGAGAAACAACTGGCGGTGTTGTAACCAGGGATGAGAAGAGAACATGGTGAGGCAGCAGGACTTTTTGCCGTTCACACAGCAGGGGAACAGCTGACATTACTGAACCCCAGTAACACGGGAGCAAGTGTTAACTGTGCTAACAGCACTTCCGAGAAACAACTGGCGGTGTTGTAACCCAGGGATGAGAAGAGAACATGGTGGGGCAGCAGGACTTTTTGCCGTTCACACAGCAGGGGAACAGCTGACATTACTGAACCCCAGTAACACAGGAGCAAGTGTAGACTGTGCTAACAGCACTTCCGAGAAACAACTGGCGGTGTTGTAACCCAGGGATGAGAACAGAACATGGTGGAGGCAGCAGGACTTTTTGCCGTTCACAAGCAGGGGAACAGCTGACATTACTGAACCCCAGTAACACAGGAGCAAGTGTAGACTGTGCTAACAGCACTTCCGAGAAACAACTGGCGGTGTTGTAACCCAGGGATGAGAACAGAACATGGTGGAGGCAGCAGGACTTTTTGCCGTTCACACAGCAGGGGAACAGCTGACATTACTGAACCCCAGTAACACAGGAGCAAGTGTAGACTGTGCTAACAGCACTTCCGAGAAACAACTGGCGGTGTTGTAACCCAGGGATGAGAAGAGAACAGGGTGGAGGCAGCAGGACTATTTGCCGTTCACACAGCAGGGGAACAGCTGACATTACTGAACCCCAGTAACACGGGAGCAAGTGTTAACTGTGCTAACAGCACTTCCGAGAAAACAATGGCGGTGTTGTAACCCAGGGATGAGAAGAGAACAGGGTGGAGGCAGCAGGACTATTTGCCGTTCACACAGCAGGGGAACAGCTGACATTACTGAACCCCAGTAACACGGGGCAAGTGTTAACTGTGCTAACAGCACTTCCAAGCAACAACTGGCGGTGTTGGAGCCAGGGTCAAGGAGGTGTAGGCATAAAATATTGAGTTATTGCCTTGTTACGTGGCCATTGCAAATGTATGTACTTCAAACAAGAATAAATGAAGTTTTACTACAACAATAAAATGATAAATTTCAATTACAAGAATAGAAAAATATTTATACTTGACAGTCCTCTGTGGTTGATAACGTTTAATGGCTAACTGAAAATATGGTAACAAATTCAAAGCTTTCGAGACTACTCAGGTGTCTTCATCAGGCTAAGAGTAAAGCCAAAAATGAAGAATCACATATTTCTACACACAACAGGACACAGGAATAGCTAAGACAAGTGAGGGAGGGACAAGTGAGGGAGACCGGCAACAAAAAGGAGAACAAGGATGAATTATCAGCGCCACACAATCACAGATAAATTAATGAATTTAGCTGTGGCAAAAGACTTTGTATGCCCGCCGGTCATAGCATCATGGATATGGAATTACTGTTATTAAAATATAAACTTCAAATATGAGAAACGTACAAAGGTTTCAGAATATAAGCTCATCATGACCTTTGACACTGTTAGTGATGGAATGAATAGATCACATGGATTTTATGTCATTCTATATCAATTAAGGAATCTGCGTCTATGCCCTTCCAGGGTCATGAAAACCCCAAAAAATACGCCAATGAGAGGGCAATCAAACTTTCTATCCTTATCTAGGAACTGTTTGAATATTTATGTTCATCCCTGTGAGATAATTACAGTTCTGATACACGTCACTTACTTGTCTTACCTATTGCAATATTCCTGTGTCCTGTTGTGTATAGAAATATGTGATGCCTTAATTTTTTTAGTTAGTCTTTCCCTGATGAAGAGACGTGAGTAGCCTTGAAAGCTTGCAATTTGTTTCCATCTTTTCAGTTATCCATAAAAAGGTATGAACCACTGCTGACTCTGAAGTCTAAATATTTTTCTATCTACTGGCTAACACGGTACAAAGATACACATGTTTTCTATTTCAAGAAGGAAAAATAAAGAAAATACAAATATAAACGCATATATGCACATGCCAAAAATAAATGGAACAACACAACACCCAAAAAATTGGTAACAAAATATAGTGTTGTACATTTAAGAATAAAAGTACATTTTTTTTTTATGAATAATGCTTAAGGAACGCAATGTTAAACTATAACATAGTGAAGACAATGGATTTTGTAATAGTCACTCATCATCATCATCGCAAATTTTATGTGACAGTCACAGACAATTTAATTATTTAAGTTCATAAAATCGTAACTTTCTATAGCATGTATGACATGTCCAGCATGGACTCATCAATGTGATTGATGACACAATAATGTACAATAAAAAAATAACCATTTAAAAAAACATTAGGCATTGTTTGTCACAATTTAAGTGTGTGCCTGCAAGTGTAGGTGAAACAAAGGCTACGGATAGCAAAGGTATATTCTATGTCTGTATCACACAGTGGACAGCCTCTGATGGGTAATGCCGATGTTATACTGTACGTCAATAAAGTCTGCGGCTGAAATCATGCATTTTTTGCTTGTAGAGTGTTGAAGAGGGTAAAAGAATGTCTGTTTGCGCAAAGCTTTATCCGTCAACACTACCTTCCTACTGTCACGCGTAGGGTAGGGTAGCGTGTGGCAATTAGCTGACTATCAAATGTGAGGTTAGGCTGCGTTATTGCGCACTAGGGACGCCAAAAAAAATACAGCAGTAAGAATTTAATGTGTAATACTACACCTATGACAAACCAAAAAATTACGTTCCCTCTTTAACAATGTACAAGACTAACAAGCCTAATGGTTGACGCTGACTTAATTGAGATACAGTATTACATCAACATTGTCCATGAGTAACTATGCACTGTGATACCTATATACCAGTATTAATTTATATCTCTTGTGGTTGTTTCAACAGCACTTGCAGGTATAAGTACCTATTGTCAGTATGCATGATGCACTTTCTAGATGTAATAATTTTATTATTGGACATTATTACCATGTTTACATGCTGGCCATTTCATATATGGTGTTTGAAGTTACAGTTGGCATCAGTATGTGTATTTTATAATGTCTGTCATAAATAAAACTCGTCATGATGATGATGAGGATGTAATGATTCGTACATCCATTGAGTGCATTATCTTACAGGTACAGATAAAGTTCCTTTAAAAGCATTAATTCATAAGTCTGAAATGTACTTTTATGCATTAATTTAAAAATGTGAAGAGTAGACTATGTTTTATTTTTTGTTACCATTTCTAATAGACATGTGCAGATATGCGCTGTGATGACAAATTATTATTTGTCCATATTTTTCTTAAAAATTATCATTCTAGGCCTGCAAAACTTCACAATTTCATGTTTTCAGCATAACAAGCAGGGTGACGGCTCTTCCCTATTTGGAGCATGTTGGTCATGTGTTTTTCTGTCCATGTGTCGGGAACAGGACACTTCTTGCCGTTGACACAGCAGGGGAACAGCTGGCGTTACTGAACCCCACTAACAGTAGAGCTTGTGTTTTGTTCTGTGGACACGACACTTCTGAGCAGCAACTGGCAGTGTTGGAGCCCAGGGAGTAGAGTTCAGGTGGTAGAAAGATGAACATAACAGGAGACATGGATAACGTTGCGAACCAGTTATTTAATCTGAAAACGGACAGACAAATTCTGGCGAGATCCATGCCTTGTTCATTTTCAGAAAAGTAAGCCGGTCTACATTATCGGAGGATAGTCGCATGCGACGGTCTGTTAGTACACCACCTGCAGCACTAAAGACGCGCTCCGATAATACACTGGCAGCAGGGCAAGCCAGCACCTCCAATGCATACTGGCTAAGCTCTGGCCATGTATCCAGCTTAGAGACCCAAAACTTGAATGGGGAAGAGCCATCTGGGAGTACACTGAGAGGCAAAGCCAAGTAGTCTGTCACCATCTGACGGATACGTTGCCTCCCGCTGACTGGAGCCCTCTCGGATGGTGTAGACATTTGTGGCGCTGCCACAAAACTTTGCCACATTTTGAACATACTGGTCTTTCCCTGTGCAGAGGCACTGCGTGTGCTCCCTCTTGTTGCAGAGCTCTCTACACTGCCTCGACGCACAGAGCTGCTTTGTAAAGCAGTAGCAGCAGCAGTGCTCTCGGCAGTAAGGTAGAACATTAGGGATTGCACCAGTGTGTCTTGGTACTCCCGCATTTTACGCTCCGGTTCAACGGTGTGATGAGGCTTTTGACGTTGTCCCGGTAGCGAGGGTCTAGGAGGGTGTACACCCAATAATCAGACGTCGTGAGAATGTGGGCGATGCGGCGGTCGTTTCTTAGGCACTGCAGCATGAAATCAACCATGTGCTGCAGACTCCCAACTGGCAAAGAAACGCTGTCCTCTGCAAGAGGCGTTATCTCTGCCTGCTCTGCATCACCCCACCCTCGCTCTACATACTGACTAGAGCGTTGTGTACCTCCCTCTGGAGCGATGTCTTCCTCCTCCATTGACTCCTCCTCCTCATCCTCCTCACAAAGTGAGCCCTGCCCAGCCCTTTGTGAGGAACCACGTTGCGCTGACTTTCCAGAAGGTGATGGAATTTGTGACTCCTCATCCTCCACCTCTTCCAAAACCTCATCCCTTATTGCTTGCAGTGTTTTTTGAAGCAGGCAGATAAGGGGGACAGTCAGGCTGACTAGTGCATCATCTGCACTCGCCATCCGCGTTGACTCATCAAACGCACGCAAAACGTGGCACATGTCCTTCATAGTGGCCCACTCATTAATGGTGAAGTGTGGACGGCGCAAATTGCGTGTTGATTGCGCCTGATGCAGCTGATACTCCATAACTGCTGGCTGCTGCTCACACAACCGCTCCAACATATGTAACGTTGAATTCCACCTGGTGGATACGTCACATATGATGCAATGTTCAGGAAGGCGCAATCTGCGTTGCAGAGCTGCAGTGCGCGATCTGGCCATGCTGGAACGTCGCAAGTGAGCGCACTCTAGGCGGACCTTGTGCAGCAGTGCATCAAGATCCGGATAGTCCCTCAAAAAACTCTGCACGACCAAGTTGAGCACATGTGCCAGACATGGTATGTGAGTGAGGTTGCCAAGGCCCAGAGCTGCCACCAGATTTCGGCCATTGTCACACACTACCAAACCTGGCTGGAGATTCGCTGGCAAAAACCACACGTCGCTCTCCTGCTTGATGGCATTCCAGACCTCCTGCGCTGTGTGGCTTCGATTCCCCATGGGAATTAATTTCAGAACGGCCTGTTGCCGTTTGGCCACGGCTGTGCTCATATCGGTCGCATCAGGTAAGCGTCCACGGGTCCATGTGGAGGTAGACCGTGACGGCTCCTGCAGCGATGATTCTGAGGAACTGGAGTAGGAGGAGGAGTCAATGTGGACAGACTTGATTCCGGCAATCCTTGGAGTTGGCAGAACACGTACAGCGCCACTCGCAAGATCTGTACCCGGCTCCACAACATTCACCCAATGGGCAGTGAGTGAAAGGTATCGTCCCTGGCCATGGGTACTGGTCCACGCATCGGTGGTCAGGTGGACCTTGCTACTGACGGCGTTTAGTAGCGCATGTTTAATTTTTGCCTCAACATGCTTTTGCAGACCAGGGACGGCTTGCCTGCTGAAATAAAATCGGCTGGGCACATTGTATTGTGGGACTGCCAATGCCATTAATTCACGGAAACTGTCAGTCTCCACCAGCCTGAATGACAGCATTTCAAGGGACAGGAGTTTTGCAATGACAGCATTCAGAGCCTGTGCTCGTGGATGGTTTGCCGAGTATGGCCGTCTTTTATCCCATGCCTGTGCTACCGATGGCTGTTTTGTGGCCTGGGTGTGTGAGGATGACAGGGAACTTGCACCTGTGGGTGGAATAACACTGTGTCTCTGGACAACAGTGACAGAGGTTCTTCCATGGCGATCCTTTGAGGAAGCCTTACCAGCTGTGTGTGAACTGGAGGAAGAGGCTCCAACAGGAGCTGAAGATGTAGGTGCTGCTGTAGGTTGGCCTACATCTCCAGTGTGTCTTTGTAACTCAACAAAGTGCTTTGACCGCACATGTTTCCACATATTTGTTGTATTAAGGTTACTGACACTTTTACCTCTTTTAATTTTTTGATTACACAGCTTGCATTTGACATAGCAAATATCATCTGCAACTGTATCAAAAAAGGACCACGCAGAGCAAGTCCTGGGAGCGCCCGGTTTGGCTGTTGTAAGAGAACTGCTCCGAACGGGTGCCAAACTGGAGGCTACAGGCAAGCGAGTCTGCAGCCTACCTCTCCCTACTGTTTGGACCGTTGGGGCAATCTCTTCCTCAGAGCTGCTCCCACCACCTTCCTGTTCCTCACGCCATGTTGGGTCTTGGACCTCATCATCTCCACCACTACCCTCTTCCAACACCTGCTGTTGTTGGGTGGTCTGGCCAGCACCATGCTCAACAGAAACTGGCAACTGAGTCTCATCATCATCAGATGCGTTCTGCGGTGTGCTGACCATCGGCACTGGCTCACCCGCCTCTTCAGATTCAGAGAGACACAGCTGTTGCGCATCACTGCATACTGCCTCTTCTTCACATTCCAGAATGCTGCTTGGCTGGGCCCCTGTTTCCAAGCCAACAGATTCTGAGAACAGAAGCAGAGACTCAGCTGGCTCCTGTACAGAGCTCTCTGACTGCCTGGGCAATTTGGCAGGCGGTGAAGAGACTGATGGTTGTTCAACAGTGCTGTGGTCCTGAGAGGAGGTGGAAGGTATTGAAGTCGATGCATTGGCTGCCATCCAACCAACAACGGCTTCAATTTGTTCTTCACGCAGCAGGGGGGTACGCTGAGCTCCTACAAAAGTGCGCATAAAGGAACGCTCACGGGGAAAACTGGTGGATGCTGTGTCACTGGGTGCGGCAGCAGCCACAGAATCCCCACGTCCTCTCCCTGCTGCAAATCCACGGCCTCGACCACGTGCCTTACTCACTGACTTCTTCATCTTGGTAGATTGATAAAGAAAGTCAGAAAAGTTAAGGCCTAAGTGTGGTTATTCCTCACAGACTACAGTGAACCCTGCAGACAACTGTTCAGTATCTGTGAAAGGCCCCTTTGTGTAGTTCTATAGTGTTTGCAACCAATGTATTGTATACGGATGGAAGCGCGTCACACTAATAGATTAGATTTTTTTCCACTAAAATGGAGCAGCACCAATTAGAGAAAAATGTGAAGGATGAGGCAGTGACACACGCTCAGCAGACTACAACCGGCAGTGGTTGAAGTACAAACTGGAGCGTAATCTGCACTCACAAAATGAAAAGCTCACAGACTACAGTGAACACTGAAAACACAACTATTCACTATCTGTGAAAAGCTCCTTTGTGTAGTTCTATAGTGTTTGCAACCAATGTATTGTATACGGATGGAAGCGCGTCACACTAATAGATTAGTTTTTTTTCCACTAAAATGGAGCAGCACCAATTAGAGAAAAATGTGAAGGATGAGGCAGTGACACACGCTCAGCAGACTACAACCGGCAGTGGTTGAAGAACTAACTGGAGCGTGATCTGCACTCAAAAAATCAAAACCTCACAGACTGCAGTGAACACTGAAACACAACTATTCACTATCTGTGAAAAGCTCCTTTGTGTAGTTCTATAGTGTTTGCAACCAATGTATTGTATACGGATGGAAGCGCGTCACACTAATAGATTAGTTTTTTTTCCACTAAAATGGAGCAGCACCAATTAGAGAAAAATGTGAAGGATGAGGCAGTGACACACGCTCAGCAGACTACAACCGGCAGTGGTTGAAGAACTAACTGGAGCGTGATCTGCACTCAAAAAATCAAAACCTCACAGACTGCAGTGAACACTGAAACACAACTATTCACTATCTGTGAAAAGCTCCTTTGTGTAGTTCTATAGTGTTTGCAACCAATGTATTGTATACGGATGGAAGCGCGTCACACTAATAGATTAGATTTTTTTCCACTAAAATGGAGCAGCACCAATTAGAGAAAAATGTGAAGGATGAGGCAGTGACACACGCTCAGCAGACTACAACCGGCAGTGGTTGAAGAACTAACTGGAGCGTGATCTGCACTCAAAAAATCAAAACCTCACAGACTGCAGTGAACACTGAAACACAACTATTCACTATCTGTGAAAAGCTCCTTTGTGTAGTTCTATAGTGTTTGCAACCAATGTATTGTATACGGATGGAAGCGCGTCACACTAATAGATTAGATTTTTTTCCACTAAATGGAGCAGCACCAATTAGAGAAAAATGTGAAGGATGAGGCAGTGACACACGCTCAGCAGACTACAACCGGCAGTGGTTGAAGAACTAACTGGAGCGTGATCTGCACTCAAAAAATCAAAACCTCACAGACTGCAGTGAACACTGAAACACAACTATTCACTATCTGTGAAAAGCTCCTTTGTGTAGTTCTATAGTGTTTGCAACCAATGTATTGTATACGGATGGAAGCGCGTCACACTAATAGATTAGATTTTTTTCCACTAAAATGGAGCAGCACCAATTAGAGAAAAATGTGAAGGATGAGGCAGTGACACACGCTCAGCAGACTACAACCGGCAGTGGTTGAAGAACTAACTGGAGCGTGATCTGCACTCAAAAAATCAAAACCTCACAGACTGCAGTGAACACTGAAACACAACTATTCACTATCTGTGAAAAGCTCCTTTGTGTAGTTCTATAGTGTTTGCAACCAATGTATTGTATACGGATGGAAGCACGTCACACTAATAGATTTGATTTTTTTCTAATATAATGGAGCTGCACCAATTCCACTAAATAAAATAAAAAAAAAGAGTCAGTGACACGTGCAGATGCCTACAAACAGCGGTGGATGCAGAGCAAACTGCAGCGTCACCTGCACTGTCACACACACACCTTGCACAGAGCTGTTAAAACAACACTGGCAAAATGAAGCTTTACACAGCGGTTGGTAAACTAGCCTGCCTCAAGCACAGTAGTACACAAAATCGCAATATGTAACTGTCCCTCAGAGTTAGCAGAGTAGCGTTCTGTCCCTTACTGAGTTCACAGCACAGTGACGCTAAAATGGCGGCGGCGCCTTTTATAGTGCATTCTGACATCATTTCAGCAGCCAATCACAGCCATGCCATTAGTTAAGATGACCGCAGCATTACAGGATGTGCCCACACTTCGTAGGATTCCTCATTGGCTGACTAAAATCACATTGCCTCTCAAAGAATTATGGGAACTTCCGATTCCGGTATACGATATGGAAAAAGTATCGGAATTAAGTATCGGAATTCCGATAACGCGAATATCGGCCGATACCCGATACTTGCGGTATCGGAATGCTCAACACTAGTAATCACATTACCATTAGTGTTGAGCGATACTGCTCGATATCTAAAAATATCGTATCGGAATGGTATCGCCGATATCACTAAATATCGTCGATATCCGATTCCGATACCGGAAGTCCCATGTAAGTCTATGGGAACAAAATATCGCAACAAAAAAAACCCTTTCTTTCGTTGTAAATACAAAATATACACACATAGAATACATATATATATATATACATGTCATTGTGACATATATATATACATATATTTATAGTTTATACACTTCTACATAGTAAAATAGACTCTGATTCAATTGCCGGGTAAAGCCGTGACATACCCCATAGAAGTCGACGGACTCGGTGCCGAGTACCCCCAAAACCTCTGACTCTGTGCGACTCAACTTGGGCGTCACGAACAGGATTCTGTAGCTCGCTATAAGCGAGTCCTGTGTGCCTGAATTGAACTGGTTTTGTGCTTGAGAATTGCTAAGATCATCAGAGAATGTATTTGCCATTTTTCCGCCATATCTGCGTCACGACGAGGCACTGGTGAAGAAGAAGGGCGTGCTCTTCGTGGGTGTACACTCACTCAGTGGCGCGAAAACGATGGCCGACCACTCTAAATGGTACTGCAATGTAAGATCGTGCCCCACAACTCTTCAGTTCCGCCTCCTCATCCTCCTCAGTGTGCGGAAACTAACACGAAGGTCCCGTCTCCCTACAAAAGAGGGGCCCTCTCCAGATGCTAATGACACATGTGACTTGGCAGAGATGGCTAATGGACACGAGCAGAAGTGTGAAGGGATGGAGCAGTCAGAGCTCTCCCCCACGGAAGCGACCCGATCGCCACGGAACCACCGTTGGGCACCCGGCCTGGAAACCCTCCTACGCTGCAAGAAGCGGAGGATACCCTAAGAGGCCTGGCCCGGCACCGGGAGGAGGTCGCCAGGATGGAAGCCAGCTGGCGTGCCCTAAAACTAAACTTGGAGCGGCGCCAATCCCTCTTACCTGAAGTGTCTGTACCGGAAGGTGAGGCACCCGTTCTAGTAGAGGAGTCCGTGCGGGCATCCCAGCCCTTGCAATGTGATCCGGTTGACGTTGTCGCAGTGGAGGCACCCGTTCCTGCAAAAAACTCTGCACCGGCAGCACCCCAGATCTCGCTGTCTGCCCCCGTCGCTGAGACAGAAGAAGCGACACCCGTCCTCATGGAGGAGGCCGCGCAGGCACCAGAGGTCTACCTGTCTGTACCGGAGCCCCGACTGTCATCTGTTCCAGAGCCGGCTGCTTCCTCCGCAGGTGAGCGCCGCCAGGACTTTCGGGCGCCAGGAGAGCTGCCGCAAACCGGACATCGTAAGCTGCAGTTTGATGGTAGAGACATGGAGATGCTGGTGGAGGAGAATTACAACCGGCGTCAGGAGGAAGAGTGGAGACGTTGGGAGCGGGAAGCAGAGCGACAAAGGGAGCAGCGAGAATCCCAAAAGCTTCGGCAACGTAACCTGGAGAAGGACCGGGCAGATAAGGACCGGATGAGAAAAGATAAAGGAACCCTGTGGGAGCCGTGGCGTAAGGGTGCAGTACGGAGCTTTAAATTGAAAGGTGGTTGGGGCTTCATCCAGGAGCCTGGACTTTATTTAGAAGTGTTTGTGACCCGGCGTGGAGACTCACCTCCCAGAAGGACACCCGAGGAGGGACCTGTTGCCAGGAGACTTGGTGACTTACACCCGACACTGGGGTTACAATGGATGGTACGCCCTAAATGTTACAAGGTGCGACCCCTACTCCCCAGAGTGTCAGGAACCTGTGAGACCCTTGGAGCCTTCAGCCTCCCACATCCAGGCCTCTGCACAAGTGCCCACCCCACGCCGTAAATCTCCCCAGCCTCCCTCCGTGGTCTCCTCAGCAGCCCCAGCTATGGACATGATAACTATAGCTGGCCCGTACCCGGCGCCTGTTAGGCCCCCTGGGGTTCGTTCAGTCCGGGACATAGGGCTCCAGACCCGGAGGGAGATGAAAGAGGTGGCCACACAGACACAGATAGCGGGTCACGACTTGACTGTACAGGCCACACAACGTCATCAGGTCATGGTGGTCCTTGGTGTCTCGGATGTTTGGCAAGCATCAGAAGAGTACCAGGTGGTACCTGGAACACCCCTGCCAAAGAATTATAAATAACCCGGACAGGGTCCCTGTATGTAAATAGTTAAATTGTTGATGTACCCGGACGGGTGAATGTTCATAAAAAAATTTTTTAATTTAATAAAAAACACAACACAGTTTTCATTACTTTTATTACAGTCTCATCCTGCGACGCCATCGATCTCCTGTAAAAAAATGAAAAAAAAAAACAGCAGTATACCACCTGTCCGACGCAGTCCATAGTAACGAGTGTCCCACGACGATCCAGCTCTGCTACATCAGAATGACAGGCAGAGCCTGTCATCCCGGCGCAGCACAGCTGATAACCTGCTTCCCCGGCGGTGACGTCATCGGACTGGTTTACGGCCGGGATTACCCTGCAGTCACTGCAGTTATCGCGAAAAACTGCATGTGACCGCCAGGGAGAAGATAATGGCGGCCATCAAGCAGTCCAGGACGTGACCGCCGGAGATCTTCTGCCAGGTAAGTGCCGCTGACTCCTGACAGACCCGACCGACGGACACTCACAGTGACAGTGACAAATCCGATTCCGGTATCCGATATGACGAAAATATCGGTACTCGGAATCGAAAGCCCGATACAGCTAATATCGGCCGATACCCGATATTTGCAGTATCGTATCGCTCAACACTAATTACCATATTATATTAATGAAATGCCTGTATATACTTTTTTTGTGAAAACTCAATTTTGTTTATTTCGGTTTTCTTATATATATATCTGAAGGTTTTCTACCTGATGTATGCAACTAGCAATTGAAAAAGGCTATGGATTAGCCGAAACGTTTTGCTATACACCTTTGAAAACCATCCATCTTGGATCACAATAAATTTGTCTTTCATCACTGAGCATTAAGTTGAGTGCCTAGCTTTACTTTTACTATATCCTGGTTTGGGAACCTAACTTGGCACCTTTATATCCAGCTGTGCACACGTCATATAATACTTATATATTTCCCCTTACGTGTAGCACGCTGAAGTGGTTATGTCTTCCACTTTCTCATACAATCCTGAGGAATATACAGCGATCTTGGCACAATCCAAATTTCCGAGTGATTTTCTCAAGGCACCCCCACGTGAAACACGGGGACGTGATCTGGAACGGGCTCTTAGAAATCACACCAACCTTGAATTACATAGTGCCACACTCTTGGAATATCTTCGGGTAAAAAGGATCCCTAGGGGTTTGCGGGTACCACTGCACCCGACTCTCTTTCATGACTCACCTGATTTTTGCTCCCGGTACTAACAAATTCTTAATAAATGTTCCTTTGACCTAATGATACTTACCATAGAGCATCTTCATCAAGCTATCGAGAAGAATAGCATCCAGATCAAGAATATCGAGTCGCAATTAGCCACTACAGGTACCGCCGACAAACTATCTACTCTTAAATCTCAGATTCAAACTCGGATAGACCAACATAGGAGCGACGCCGAGAGCCGCAAACGGAGCAAATTCTCAAGGGACGCCACCGATTCTGAACTGAACAGAGTGTATAAATGGCAAGAACATTCCTCATCCAGACGTCAAACCCGCTTCCAAAAATCATCAACGGAATACTCAACATCCGAATCGGAACAGGAAAGAAGCAGTCTCCCTTCTACATCAGGGAATTTTTTAGGACAACAAAGACGTTTTCCAAGAAGGCGACGAGAAGGGGCGGCCACAGGAGGCAACAACCCGAATCTCACCCGGATTACGAGATCCCAGGTACGGAATCCCTGGTCATCAACATCTCATCAAGGACTTTAGGGGTGGCTGAACTCAGTGTGTTACAGAAGGGATTATCCTTCTGTCCCGCCTATAAGTGCAAAACATTTGATCTAGAAATGGATTTGCAACGTTTTTTTCGTTCTTTACGTCTGAAAGTATATTTCGCAAACCCCATTAACACTACTTTGGAGAATAGTAACCCAATAACATATTGTCTGCTAAATCCATGGGTTTATTTAACAAGAGTAATTTCCGTCCACCTCCTGGCTCACACGCGGTCGAAACCTTCATTAATTTCATACAGACGTCCTTTTCTTCTATTAGGAATGATATTGAGAAAGGGAGACTTTTTTTTCCCGTCCAATCTCTCACCCATAGAAAAACAGGCATTATCATCACTACGCAGTGATACCAATTAGATTTTTAAGCCCGCAGACAAAGGTGGAGCGCTGGTTATAATGGACAAAACCCTGTATATAAATGAGATACAAAGACAGTTGAATGATTCAACTGTCTATCAGAAATTAACCAAGGACCCCACACAAGAAATTTCTCTTAAAATAAACTCCATATTACAAAAATATTCTGGATTGGGAGTTTTAGATACAAAAACTTGCGAATATCTTCATAAGGCCCACCCCATAACACCTGTGTTTTACACTTTACCAAAAGTTCACAAGAACTTGGAAAATCCTCCAGGGAGGCCAATTGTGGCCTCCACTGAATCTATTCTATCTCGAATCTCCAAATTTTTGGAGAGGATTCTCACTCCACTAACACAAACGTCACCATCCTTCCTCCTGGATACTGGTGCCTTCTTAAAAAATTATCAAAGAACTAGATGCAGTACCATCTAACACCATATTAGTTACTCTGGATGTCAAGGACTTGTACACATCCATCCCACACATCGAAGGGATTAATGCTGTACATCATTTACTCACGAGCACAGTGATGGAAACCAATCAGATCAACTTGTGTATTGATCTGTTATCTATTATTTTATTTAACAATTATTTTTTATTTCAGGATACTTATTTTTTACAAGTACGCGGAACAGCTATGGGTTCAAACGTAGCGCTCCCATATGCCAACACATACATGTCAGAATTTGAATCCACGGCAATTTACAAACACCCTTTATATATTCAAAATGTACTTCTATGGAAACGATACATAGATGACGTGTTTTGCCTATGGACTGGCACACTTGAGTCGCTACACGTTTTCCACTCATTCCTGAACGAATCTTGGCCAGGTATTAAATTTACCATAACATCAGACCCATTTACGGCTAATTTTTTGGACACTGTAGTCCTTAAAGATCCAAACGGCCATTTAACCACTGACTTGTATAGAAAAACGACAGATCATAACAGCATATTACATTTCCAGAGTTTCCACCCACCATCGGTCAAACGTGCTATCTCTATCTCTCAATATCAAAGAGTAACACAAATAGTCACTGACGATACACTTTGTGACCTTAGACACACTGAAATGACTAATAAATTTTTGAATAGGGGCTACCCACCCCCCCTTCTCTCTAATGCTAAAAATTACCAACCAAACAATCGTCTTAGAAATACCAACAAACGAATTCCGTTTGTTCATACGTTTCACCCTTATGCTTTCATTCTCCACAGGGCAATTAGACGACATTGGCCCCTATTGTCTCAAGCACATCCGGATATACCCGAATTTGCAGAACCTTTTCTGCCTTGTTTCAAACGACCTCCTAACCTCAGGGATGGCCTTGTACGGGCTGACCAAGGTTCCACATATATGAAAAAACAATTGTTCCTATCCCACCCTCGTTCAGGAACATATCCCTGCCTTCATTGTGCCCAATGTGGTAATGTCCAAAAGGGCTCCACAATTCATCACCCACATACAGGCAAGAGTTTTCATATCAGGGGTTACCATACTTGTGAGTCCTCATTTGCTGTGTATTTAATCAAATGTCCCTGTGGCCTTTTATACATAGGTGAGACTACTCAATCAGTGCGTGACAGGATTTCGAAACATAAGTCCACCATCCGCTGTAATAATTTACTTCTCCCTATTCCCCATCACTTTCACTCACAGGTTCACACCATCTCTCAGCTTAAATTTCAAGTAATTGAAACCATCCCCCCACCCAGACGGGGGGGCAATAGAATCTCTCTTCTAAAAAAACGGGAATCCTTTTGGATCCATACCTTAGAGACTCTTGCGCCTAAAGGGTTAAATAGGGACTTTGATTTATTGTCTTTCATTTGAATGCTCGTATTATGCGGCTAACTATTGTGTTTGTATTTTACCAGAGCCGCTTATTTTGATCTTCTTCTACTTTGAACTCTGGCACCAATCACTCCGATATATTTGCAAATTCTAAGTTCACAATATAGCCACTATCAGTAAAGATCACTATCTCCTATTTGAGCATAAGCTCCGTGCTCGTCCTCAGTATAAGGCGGAGCTTCTGCCCCAAGTATAATCGGGTGAAACGCAAGGTCCTGGAACGCACAGGGACTTCCGGTCCCAGAAACCACCATACCGGAAATACACAGGTGAACCGCACGCTAGATTCTCGTGCCCTCCACTTCCGGGCACGTCACACCGCCGGGTAAGCACGGCCCCTTTGCTCCACTATATACGACTTGCATTACCGCTGCTCTCCTGACAAGCGGCGGATCCCGCGTCAGCAACACCAGGCGGTAAGCTCACCAGCCACTTATATGTATAGTTTGTCTTTTATCATGCTGCTTCTAATGGGACAATTATCCCCAGGCTGCATATCCAAACTTGGCTAGCATCTAGACCACGAGCATATCAATTTCACCGCAAGGGTATGCATTCCTTATGACTTTACTAGTGAGGCGTCACATTCACCTATATATTCACCTATCCATGCGCATTTAAATTCCTTAGGTGTTCTTCCTTTCTGTGACCTATTATGAATATGCATTGGTTTTGACTTCCAATATAACGGTATGTTCCCTTTTTCAGTGTTCATGAATATTTTGGATTGTGCTGAGACATATTACTCCAATTATTTACATCATATGTAATCACATTACCATATTATATTAATGAAATGCCTGTATATACTTTTTTTGTGAAAACTCAATTTTGTTTATTTCGGTTTTCTTATATATATCTGAAGGTTTTCTACCTGATGTATGCAACTAGCAATTGATAAAGGCTATGGATTAGCCGAAACGTTTTGCTATACACCTTTGAAAACCATCCATCTTGGATCACAATAAATTTGTCTTTCATCACTGAGCATTAAGTTGAGTGCCTAGTTTTACTTTTACCATATCCTGTTTTGGGAACCTAACGTGGCACCTTTATATCCAGCTGTGCACACGTCATATAATACTTGAGTCTCAAAACAGCACACTGTAGTGCTATAGCTTGCGGACACAAAATATGAAAATATGAAAAATATGAAAAATGAATTGCATAACTGCCTTAGAAATATGAAAAATTGAGAAGTCTAAGCGCATAAAAAGGCCAATTTATGTGTACCTGGGAGCCACGTTAAGGCTTTTCTCTCATCCCAGGTCCTAACTATGCCAACCTCACTTAGAAAAGTCTGTCTGTATGGGAACATATGAATCCTCTCTTCAGACTAAAATCGACATCTCTGTGGAGGGGTAATGAACCTGGTGTAATTAAAAAGCCTGTGACCAACAGGTGGAGTGCTCAGGCAGAAGGTAAATGAATGCACATCAAAAAAACTGACCGGCACATCCAAACATAGATCCAATGTGAACAGGTACTAAAACCTAGAGTCACCAACTCATACATATTTAAGAAAAAAAGGTAGCATACTGTAGCGCTATAGCTTGCGGACACAAAATATGAAAATATGAAAAATATGAAAAATGAATTGCCACGTGGCACCCAGGTACACATAAATTGGCCTTTTTATGCGCTAAGACTTCTCAATTTTTCATATTTCTAAGGCAGTGATGCAATTCATTTTTCATATTTTTCATATTTTGTGTTCGCAAGCTATAGCGCTACAGTGTGCTACCTTTTTTTCTTAAATATGTATGAGTTGGTGACTCTAGGTTTTAGCACCTGTTCACATTGGATCTATGTTTGGATGTGCCGGTCAGTTTTTTGATGTGAATCTCAAAACAGGTCTGACTGCTGTGTCCCCAATCACAGAGGATGAAGAGGCCGCGGTCGCGGATGCATAAGATGGGGCAGACGGTGGTTGGGCCGGCCCACTAGGCCGCATTGTAGCACAGTGAGCTTGCCACTGCAACTTATGCTTCATATCCATGTGACGGTTCATGCATGAAGTACTCAAACTATGGATTTTTTGGCCTCTACTTAGCTTTTGGTCACAAATGTTACAGATAACACGAGTTGGGTCATCCTTATTGATGTTAAAAAATGCCCAGGTTATTAAAGGCTTAGAACCCATGTGACCTGAAGAGCCACCTTGACTTGTGGTCAGAGGCAGATTTGTGGTTGAGGATGCAGTTGGTGACATGCTTCCAGTACTACGTCTCTGTCCAGGAAGGTGCACCATGACCTCGTCGTCACTTGAATCCTCCTCCACCTCCTCTGCTGACCTCATCGACTGTCTGACTGTGGGTTGACAGTAAGTGGGATCTACAACTTCGTCATCATCACCCTGTGTGTTCTCACCCCCGTCGTCCTCAGAGCCAACCTCTTCCTGCCCTGACACAAAACTCAAGTTGTCGCTCACATCAGGTATTTGAGTCTCATCATCGTCTTCCTCATTGTCTCCACCAACAGGAGTTACAGTTTGGGAACGAGGGTCTACATTATGCTCAGAACCTTCTTCATCTGGTCCTGGATCCGACTCATAAACATTCTGGGCATCAATGCACACTATTTCCTCGTCTGGATTCACTGAAGCTCTGTAGCCGACCTCTGATTCCCAGGCTATAGTATGAGTAAACAGCTCTGCAGACTCAACCATCTGTTCTACCCCATACTCAGACGGGCAGCTGGAGACTTCTTGGGAGTTGTGAGGAAGTAAGTGTGATTGGGGTGACACCTCTGAGGACTGGATTTTTTGTGATGTTGAAGTTGAGGTGGAGGAGAGCCGACTTAAAGGAGCACTTGATATCTGTTGAAGCACCTTCTGTTTTTGTGCCTCATCTGGAATTTGTAGTGATGGGCGTGCCCGTAAGAAAGGGATCATACCACATTGTCCACTAAAAGAAGTAGACATCTTAGTTTGGCTGGAACATGGTCTTTCTTCTGCAGATATTACTGTTGTTTTAACACCTACCCCACGGACACAACCTTTTTTTCCCTTCCCAACACGCCTAGTCCCTCTTTCCACAAGCAGCAGGCCTTTTGCCACTCATTTTGGTGGTTACCAAATTGACAACTCTGGAGTTGTTTGCACAAAAAACAATGGATGGAAACCGAGCAGAGCTGAGAGGCCAATTTGTGGTACTAGCCCAAAAGGATTGGCTGGGTTAGAAGCAGTAAAACAATTTTATTACATACACAGGTGATGGAGCTTTGTAGAGATGGCCTAATACAATGAGTAGCACACACTGCTACTATGCCCACAATTATTTTAGAGGCAAGATGCAGCTAAAAATTGGTAGTTATTTCAACACTGGTGAAGCTTTGTAGAGATGGCCTAATACAATGAGTAGCACACACTGCTACTATGCCCACAATTATATTACAGGCACGATTGTTATGTTTCAGTAGCTGAGGAGGACAGGAACAACAACAGGGCAGCCGAACACCTGAGATGTTGGTAACTGATGGGTTGCAGATTCCTAAACTAACGACACAACTAGAGGTAGCCGTGGAGCGTTCCTACGTTGATCCTAGACGACTCGTCACAGCTTGAGAGATAACTACACCTAAAGGCAGAAAGATGAAAGCTATCTGCCCCTGAGCAGATCCCCAAAGAAAATAGGAAGCCCCCAAACATATAATGGCGGTTAGACAAGATGAAAACACAAACACAGGCAGAAAATAGACTGAGCAAATGCTGGGGCCACAAGCTGACTAAATAGGATAGGACAGGAGAGTGTTGTGAATGTTTTAGAAATGAATTCTGAGCAGAAGCTCCCTCTGGTGGTTACAAACAATACTGAACCATTCAATGAGGATTGGCAATCAGGATTCACAGACTGGCTTGATATAAGCGAGGTTCCCTCCCATCATGGTTGCCGGTGATCAATTGTTCTTGTCTCAACTGTGGTTCCTGGTTCACTTGGAAGCTTGCTGAGTCTTGCCTCTTCTTCTGCTTTCAGATAAGATATTTTCTGTTTTTGTTTTTTGTGCTTATCATTTGAATATTTCTCTGCATTTCTGTGAGGTTAGCCAGGTTTGCCCTCCCCCCGGGGGGCTTGGGCTCCTCTCAGTTCCTCTAGAGCCATTGTTATTTGTTCATTTGCCTTTTCCAGTTTTTTCAGTGGCTGCGGCTTAGTTTTGTTACACCAGAGAACTGATTTAGGTGGTAGAGGTCGTGTAATCTCAGGTGTGTTTGCAATCAGTAGCGTTGGCATTTTTTAGGGTTTTTTGGATTGCAGTGAGTATCCTTTTTATCCTTTTCTGTCTAGGCAGATTGGGCCCCAGCATTTGCTCATACTATTTTCTGTCTGTGTCTGTATTTCCTCTTGTCTAACCGCCATTGCATGTTTGGGGGCTTCCTATGTTCTTTGGGGATCTGCTCCGGGGCAGATAGCTTTCCTCTTTCTATCTTTAGGTGTAGTTAATCTCTCAGGCTGTGACGAGGCGTCTAGGACCAACGTAGGAACGATCCACGGCTGCCTTTAGTTGTGTGGTTAGTCAGGGTACTGCAATCCAATAGATTCCAACCTCTCTGGTGTATTGCCGTTTTTGCCTGCTCTCCTCAGCTATCGAAACATAACAGGAGAGATTACTTTCTGCAACCCAGAAAACCCTACAAAAATCCAACAATTCTGATTACAAAAATACTGAGATCACACGATCTCGCCACCCACTAAATCAGATCTCAGTGTGAACAAAAACCAAGCCGCAGCTGCTGAAAAAAACAGGAAAAAGCAAATGAGCAAATAACAGTGGCTGCAGATAATCTGTGAGGAGCTCAGGCCCAGGAGGGGACCTGGCTGACCTCCACAAAAGTGCAGAAAACAATGCAAAAAGCAAGCACAAATGAAAAGCAAAAAATATCTTTTCTGAAAGCAGAAGATGCAGGCAAGACTCCAGCAAACTTCCAAATGAACCAGGAACCACAATTGAGACAAGAACAATTGATCACCGGCAACCAACATGGGAGGGAACCTCCCTTATATCAGACCAGTCAGTGAACCCAGATTGCCACTCTTCGCTGATGGGTTCAGTACTGTCTGTAACCACCAGAGGGAGCCTCTGCTCAGAAACCATCTCTATCACATTCATAACACACGATGTAGCAAAAAATTAGGAAATATTTGAACGCTGGTGGAGCTTTGTGTAGATGGCCTAATACAATGAGTAGCACACACTGCTACTTTGCCCACAATTATTTTAGAGGCAAGATGCAGCTAAAAATTGGTAGTTATTTCAACGCTGGTGGAGCTTTGTAGAGATGGCCTAATACAATGAGTAGCACACACTGCTACTATGCCCACAATTATATTACAGGCACGATTGTTATGTTTCAGTAGCTGAGGAGGACAGGAACAACAACAGGGCAGCCGAACACCTGAGATGTTGGTAACTGATGGGTTGCAGATTCCTAAACTAACGACACAACTAGAGGTAGCCGTGGAGCGTTCCTACGTTGATCCTAGACGACTCGTCACAGCTTGAGAGATAACTACACCTAAAGGCAGAAAGATGAAAGCTATCTGCCCCTGAGCAGATCCCCAAAATAAATAGGAAGCCCCCAAACATATAATGGCGGTTAGACAAGATGAAAACACAAACACAGGCAGAAAATAGACTGAGCAAACGCTGGGGCCACAAGCTGACTAAATAGGATAGGACAGGAGAGTGTTGTGAATGTTTTAGAAATGAATTCTGAGCAGAAGCTCCCTCTGGTGGTTACAAACAATACTGAACCATTCAATGAGGATTGGCAATCAGGATTCACAGACTGGCTTGATATAAGCGAGGTTCCCTCCCATCATGGTTGCCGGTGATCAATTGTTCTTGTCTCAACTGTGGTTCCTGGTTCACTTGGAAGCTTGCTGAGTCTTGCCTCTTCTTCTGCTTTCAGATAAGATATTTTCTGTTTTTGTTTTTTGTGCTTATCATTTGAATATTTCTCTGCATTTCTGTGAGGTTAGCCAGGTTTGCCCTCCCCCCGGGGGGCTTGGGCTCCTCTCAGTTCCTCTAGAGCCATTGTTATTTGTTCATTTGCCTTTTCCAGTTTTTTCATTGGCTGCGGCTTAGTTTTGTTACACCAGAGAACTGATTTAGGTGGTAGAGGTCGTGTAATCTCAGGTGTGTTTGCAATCAGTAGCGTTGGCATTTTTTAGGGTTTTTTGGATTGCAGTGAGTATCCTTTTTATCCTTTTCTGTCTAGGCAGATTGGGCCCCAGCATTTGCTCATACTATTTTCTGTCTGTGTCTGTATTTCCTCTTGTCTAACCGCCATTGCATGTTTGGGGGCTTCCTATGTTCTTTGGGGATCTGCTCCGGGGCAGATAGCTTTCCTCTTTCTATCTTTAAGTGTAGTTAATCTCTCAGGCTGTGACGAGGCGTCTAGGACCAACGTAGGAACGATCCACGGCTGCCTTTAGTTGTGTGGTTAGTCAGGGTACTGCAATCCAATAGATTCCAACCTCTCTGGTGTATTGCCGTTTTTGCCTGCTCTCCTCAGCTATCGAAACATAACAGGAGAGATTACTTTCTGCAACCCAGAAAACCCTACAAAAATCCAACAATTCTGATTACAAAAATACTGAGATCACACGATCTCGCCACCCACTAAATCAGATCTCAGTGTGAACAAAAACCAAGCCGCAGCTGCTGAAAAAAACAGGAAAAGCAAATGAGCAAATAACAGTGGCTGCAGATAATCTGTGTGGAGCTCAGGCCCCAGGAGGGGACCTGGCTGACCTCCACAAAAGTGCAGAAAACAATGCAAAAAGCAAGCACAAATGAAAAGCAAAAAATATCTTATCTGAAAGCAGAAGATGCAGGCAAGACTCCAGCAAACTTCCAAATGAACCAGGAACCACAATTGAGACAAGAACAATTGATCACCGGCAACCAACATGGGAGGGAACCTCCCTTATATCAGACCAGTCAGTGAACCCAGTTTGCCACTCTTCGCTGATGGGTTCAGTACTGTCTGTAACCACCAGAGGGAGCCTCTGCTCAGAAACCATCTCTATCACATTCATAACACACGATGTAGCAAAAAATTAGGAAATATTTGAACGCTGGTGGAGCTTTGTGTAGATGGCCTAATACAATGAGTAGCACACACTGCTACTTTGCCCACAATTATTTTAGAGGCAAGATGCAGCTAAAAATTGGTAGTTATTTCAACGCTGGTGGAGCTTTGTAGAGATGGCCTAATACAATGAGTAGCACACACTGCTACTATGCCCACAATTATATTACAGGCACGATGCAGCAAAAAAATAGGAGTTATTTGAACACTGGTGGAGCTTTGTATAGATGGCCTAATACAATGAGTAGCACACACTGCTACTATGCCCTCAATAATTTTAGAGGCAAGATGCAGCTAAAAATTGGTAGTTATTTCAACGCTGGTGGAGCTTTGTAGAGATGGCCTAATACAATGAGTAGCACACACTGCTACTATGCCCACAATTATATTACAGGCACGGTGCAGCAAAAAATTAGGAGTTATTTGAACGCTGGTGGAGCTTTGTATAGATGGCCTAATACAATGAGTAGCACACACTACTACTATGCCTACAATTATTTTAGAGGCAAGATGCAGCTTAAAATTGGTAGTTATTTCAATGCTGGTGGAGCTTTAAAGAGATGGCCTAATACAATGAGTAGCACACACTGCTACTATGCCCACAATTATATTACAGGCACGATGCAGCAAAAAATTAGGAGTTATTTGAACGCTGGTGGAGCTTTGTATAGATGGCCTAATACAATGAGTATCACAGACTGCTACTATGCCCACACTATATTAGAGGTGCATATTCACCCAGAAATTCAGATATCAGCCTAATAGAGGTATGTTCACATTAGGTTAGGGACTCACCAGTATTGAGACCACCTTGACGATGGTTGGTGGGCTTTAAAATGTTTGGCCAAATGTTTATACTAAGCGTCTCAAATTTTTCCTTATATTCCAAAGCCATATTGCTATTCTAAATTTCATGTATTCCATATTGTCATGCTTTAGTATGATAGAGTGCAGCCTTTTTTTGTATGTTTTACATGGGGGTAGCTTCCCTTGGCTTGCACCTAGTTCATATTAGTCTGGAAGTGCCAGTCAGGTTTTTTTGTCTATTGAATGTTAGCTTGCTGACCGAGCACTCCGCCCCCACCAGGTGGTGATTTTAATTACACCAGGTCCCTACTTTACCCATAAATGCAGGCATTGCTGACAGAGGTGCATATTCACCCAGAAATTCAGATATCAGCCTAATAGAGGTATGTTCACATTAGGTTAGGGACTCACCAGTATTGAGACCACCTTGACGATGGTTGGTGGGCTTTAAAATGTTTGGCCAAATGTTTATACTAAGCGTCTCAAATTTTTCCTTATATTCCAAAGCCATATTGCTATTCTAAATTTCATGTATTCCATATTGTCATGCTTTAGTATGATAGAGTGCAGCCTTTTTTTGTATGTTTTACATGGGGGTAGCTTCCCTTGGCTTGCACCTAGTTCACATTAGTCTGGAAGTGCCAGTCAGGTTTTTTTGTCTATTGAATGTTAGCTTGCTGACCGAGCACTCCGCCCCCACCAGGTGGTGATTTTAATTACACCAGGTCCCTACTTTACCCATAAATGCAGGCATTGCTGACAGAGGTGCATATTCACCCAGAAATTCAGATATCAGCCTAATAGAGGTATGTTCACATTAGGTTAGGGACTCACCAGTATTGAGACCACCTTGACGATGGTTGGTGGGCTTTAAAATGTTTGGCCAAATGTTTATACTAAGCGTCTCAAATTTTTCCTTATATTCCAAAGCCATATTGCTATTCTAAATTTCATGTATTCCATATTGTCATGCTTTAGTATGATAGAGTGCAGCCTTTTTTTGTATGTTTTACATGGGGGTAGCTTCCCTTGACTTGCACCTAGTTCACATTAGTCTGGAAGTGCCAGTCAGGTTTTTTTGTCTATTGAATGTTAGCTTGCTGACCGAGCACTCCGCCCCCACCAGGTGGTGATTTTAATTACACCAGGTCCCTACTTTACCCATAAATGCAGGCATTGCTGACAGAGGTGCATATTCACCCAGAAATTCAGATATCAGCCTAATAGAGGTATGTTCACATTAGGTTAGGGACTCACCAGTATTGAGACCACCTTGACGATGGTTGGTGGGCTTTAAAATGTTTGGCCAAATGTTTATACTAAGCGTCTCAAATTTTTCCTTATATTCCAAAGCCATATTGCTATTATAAATTTCATGTATTCCATATTGTCATGCTTTAGTATGATAGAGTGCAGCCTTTTTTTGTATGTTTTACATGGGGGTAGCTTCCCTTGGCTTGCACCTAGTTCACATTAGTCTGGAAGTGCCAGTCAGGTTTTTTTGTCTATTGAATGTTAGCTTGCTGACCGAGCACTCCGCCCCCACCAGGTGGTGATTTTAATTACACCAGGTCCCTACTTTACCCATAAATGCAGGCATTGCTGACAGAGGTGCATATTCACCCAGAAATTCATCAGATA
>JARQOD010007462.1:0-39132 GCA_033576555.1 Oophaga sylvatica | reverse complement strand
TCGCGCACCGGAAGTGACGCATGCGTCACCATAGCACCAAGAGAAGCCGAGCCGCGCTGACGTCACGCATCAGGAAGCGACGGACAAAGAGTCCATGGCAACCTGATGCTAAAGACGCCAGAGGCGGCCAGGCCCGTCCGGGTATGAGACGCATGCGTGCAGTACACAAACATGACCACTGCATGTATGGAAGGCAAGGAGCAAAGTCCACATAATTGCCTACAGAAGTGTAGTCCATACATAAGGTACAATAATACAAGAAACAAGACTACATACCTATATATAGCGCCATGTGGAACAAATCAAATATATAACAGCAAAACCTCTAAAGAAATAGTATATTTAGCAAATAATGACAATATATAAGGGATATATCCCATGTACCACTCATAAGAGTATATATGACAATATCAGACCATCAAAAATACATATAAGAAATCATACGATATAAAGACGTGTATTCCCCACATATATATATATATATACAGTTATATGCCGTGTATAGTGTAACCATAGATAATAAACGATCAATACACATATGACAATTACAGAGAATATACAATTACAAATTATACATAAAGAAACATATATATATATAAACATCTAATCATCATATAATAACAGGGGACTGAAAAAGCGATGGACTGAATCAACAATTATGAGTTGCTGCACGTGACATAGTAAATATGGTGGTATAAGATGTTCCATCACATGCGACATCACAGTAGTATTCTCGATCAACAGAAATGTCCAGTAGGAGGGTAAATAGACAGATTAATCCTAAAATAATAACAACAAGAGACAAAAAAATTAATAAAAACCCATAAAAAGCCACCATGCGGTACAGGTGACCGAACACACCAGAAGTACAAAGAATTGATGACCGGAAAAGACACATCACAGGAATGCAGCAAAATTGAAATTCTCATTTAGCCCAGAAGGGTGGACAGTATTAAGTGTCCAAATCCACCTAGATTCGAGTTGAGCCAGGCGCTTAGAAACATTACCCCCAGTATGTTCACATCTAAACAGTCAATACCCTTAAAACGAAGCAATCTACTATTGCTTTGATGATGGATCTTAAAGTGTCTGGGTATAGTCTTCAAAACACTAGGGTCAGACTCTGAGACCGCCGCCTCTATACCCAGGACGTGCTCCCTGATCCTAACCTTTAATTGGCGAGTTGTAAGCCCAACATAGATCAGGGAGCACGGGCAGGTAGCATAATATATTACATTCTTAGTAGTACAAGTAATATATTTATCGATTTTAAAGGTACGTCTACCAGTGGAGTCAGCAAAAGCATCGCTACGATCCAAATTGGCACAAGCAACGCATTGACCACATTTAAAGCAGCCCTTACGTCTGTCACCTAAATCGAGAAATGTCTTAGGAGTTTTATCAACATAATGACTCCGAGTCAAATGTCCTCTCAAGTTTTTAGATCTCCTATAGGTGATCAAAGGTCTATCAGGAATGATTTTATTCAAAATAGAATCGGTCTTCAATATGGGCCACGCTTTTGTCATGAGTTTCCTAATACTCTCGGATTGAGCATTAAATGTGGTAATGAATCTCACTTGGTCCGCTTTGGAAGGGCTAATATCAGATTTATAAAGTAGAGAATTTCTCTGACTATATTTAGCCCGATTGTAAGCTCTTTTGATGCTTCTATTGCTATATCCTCGTTCTGAGAAACGTCTCTTCAAATCTTCTGCTTGTCGCTCATATTCCACATCCGTGGAACAGATACGGCGGAGTCTCAAAAACTGGCCCAAAGAAAAATCTTGGCTGGGACAGGCGGACCAGGTTTTCTTCGATGATGCACTAGTGGTCGGGGAGTTGGTGACCGGAAATATGATGAGATATTTGATTCCATACAGTTTTTACTTCTTAAACGCACTAAATTGTGGTGGAATCAAATTTTCTTAGAAAAATACATCACAAGGAATATGATACCCAGAGGTCTGAGGGTTAGAGTTTCACCGACCTTCCCTGTTGAAGACCAGGCGTTTGTGAAGCATTGGGAGGAGGCGTGCAATGGCTGTTCTAATATTCTTATGCAGTTATTGATTGATCTTAATAAAAAATCCATTGAAGAGTTGGATATTAAGATAGATGCTTCTATATCTGAATTGAGGTCTGGGGTCTCTCCTGAACAATTGCAGCTATATGAAAATAAACTTGATAAATCTCTTGATGAATGTGTCAAAAGAATCAATGACACACAGTCCTCTAAATTCAACCGGGACATGAGAGATTATCAACAAAATAGCGTATACTATTGGAGGAAGTCTACTAATAATCCCCAGCGGATACAGCGCTCTTTTTCTAATATCTCGGTGTCTTCGCTGAGTGCTCAATCCGATATTTCCTCTACATCCATGACAACAAGATCAGGAAATAAGAGGCAGAGAAATCAAAATTACCACCCATACAGGAGACAGAGAGGCCAATATCGTGAGGATGTACAAGCAGATAAAAAGGTGATTAACCTTAGCAAATACACCCTCTTAGAAGCTGACCACTCACTGCTGAATAAGGGTCTATCTTTTTCCCCGGTGGCTGGTCTAGATACTTTCTCTACCATTAAAGATGTACATTTATTTGCACGGTCGTTGTTATTAAAGCGGTTCTTTTTTAATAAAGATACTTATGATTTATTCCCCTCAGATGAAGAGCAAGCTGCATTGAGGATGCTGGAGGAATTAGCAGATGAGCATAATACTCCGGAAGGAGGTAAGCTTCCTCCATCGATTCGTCCGCGCTCCAGGCGGTTCCCTCCCTATCCAGCTGTAGTGCCATTGAACTATTTTGTTAAAGTGGTCTCTAATGACATCATGAAAATTCCTCATTTCATCACCAATGATAATCTAACAAAAGAGGAGCGTATACGCCTTAAAACCCTACAGGATCTTCCTGATGTTGTCATCAAGCCTGCGGACAAGGGGGGAAATGTGGTGCTTTGGCCCAAAGATCTATATGAAAAGGAAGCTTTTCGGCAGTTGCACGATTCTACGTGCTATAAGAGATTGACATATAACCCCTTGTCCGCATTTGATGGACAGCTCAGGGAGATAATACGGAGGGCCACTTCAGCTGGCATTATTACTAAAGAATTGGGTACAGCTTTGGTAGTTGAGGAACCTACTATATCTACATTTTACCTCCTACCCAAAATTCATAAAAATATGTGAGTCCTCCGGACGACCAATAGTTTCAGGTTGCGGGAACTACCTGGAGCGCGTGAATCTTTGGATCGACTCTATGCTGCAGCCTCTGGTTGAAACTTTACCTTCCTTTCTAAAGGACACCAATCAACTGCTGCGCAGAGTTGATGGATTATTTTTGGAGGCGGAATCCTTCCTTGTTACAGCAGATGTAGAATCCTTATACACTAGTATCAAACATAGTGATGGACTACATGCTGTTAACTTTTTCCTGCGTTCCTCCAGCATTTCCTCTAATTTGAGAGCTTTCTTACTTGAGATTTTGGAGTTTACCCTAACTCATAATTTTTTTGTTTTTAAGGGGTCCTTCTTTCTACAGACCCAGGGGACAACCATGGGAGCGGCCTTTGCGCCCTCCTATGCTAATCTGTTCCTGGGTCTGTGGGAGAGGGACCTCCTCCTGTCAGATCAGCAGTGTCCTATGGACCGCGTCCCTCTTTGGGCACGGTACATAGATGACATTTTGCTGATCTGGCAGGACTCCAATACTGCTCTGGAGGGATTTTTTCAGCAACTTAATAACAACGACCTGAATATACGTCTTACATTTAAATATGATTTGAATCAGATCGAATTCCTGGACGTTTTGTTGAGTAGGGACTCTAGCAATATGATAGAAACCAGCATCTTTAGGAAACCTACTGCAACAAATGCACTTTTGCACGCTTCCTCCTCTCACCCTTCTCATATGATTCACGCAATACCCGTGGGCCAGTTTCTGAGACTCCGCCGTATCTGTTCCACGGATGTGGAATATGAGCGACAAGCAGAAGATTTGAAGAGACGTTTCTCAGAATGAGGATATAGCAATAGAAGCATCAAAAGAGCTTACAATCGGGCTAAATATAGTCAGAGAAATTCTCTACTTTATAAATCTGATATTAGCCCTTCCAAAGCGGACCAAGTGAGATTCATTACCACATTTAATGCTCAATCCGAGAGTATTAGGAAACTCATGACAAAAGCGTGGCCCATATTGAAGACCGATTCTATTTTGAATAAAATCATTCCTGATAGACCTTTGATCACCTATTGGAGATCTAAAAACTTGAGAGGACATTTGACTCGGAGTCATTATGTTGATAAAACTCCTAAGACATTTCTCGATTTAGGTGACAGACGTAAGGGCTGCTTTAAATGTGGTCAATGCGTTGCTTGTGCCAATTTGGATCGTAGCGATGCTTTTGCTGACTCCACTGGTAGACGTACCTTTAAAATTGATAAATATATTACTTGTACTACTAAGAATGTAATATATTATGCTACCTGCCCGTGCTCCCTGATCTATGTTGGGCTTACAACTCGCCAATTAAAGGTTAGGATCAGGGAGCACGTCCTGGGTATAGAGGCGGCGGTCTCAGAGTCTGACCCTAGTGTTTTGAAGACTATACCCAGACACTTTAAGATCCATCATCAAAGCAATAGTAGATTGCTTCGTTTTAAGGGTATTGACTGTTTAGATGTGAACATACGGGGGGGTAATGTTTCTAAGCGCCTGGCTCAACTCGAATCTAGGTGGATTTGGACACTTAATACTGTCCACCCCTCTGGGCTAAATGAGAATTTCAATTTTGCTGCATTCCTGTGATGTGTCTTTTCCGGTCATCAATTCTTTGTACTTCTGGTGTGTTCGGTCACCTGTACCGCATGGTGGCTTTTTATGGGTTTTTATTAATTTTTTTGTCTCTTGTTGTTATTATTTTAGGATTAATCTGTCTATTTACCCTCCTACTTGACATTTCTGTTGGATCGAGAATACTACTGTGATGTCGCATGTGATGGAACATCTTATACCACCATATTTACTATGTCACGTGCAGCAACTCATAATTGTTGATTCAGTCCATCGCTTTTTCAGTCCCCTGTTATTATATGATGATTAGATGTTTATATATATATGTTTCTTTATGTATAATTTGTAATTGTATATTCTCTGTAATTGTCATATGTGTATTGATCGTTTATTATCTATGGTTACACTATACACGGCGTATAACTGTATATATATATATATATATGGGGAATACACGTCTTTATATCGTATGATTTCTTATATGTATTTTTGATGGTCTGATATTGTCATATATACTCTTATGAGTGGTACATGGGATATATCCCTTATACAGTTAGGTCCATAAATATTTGGACAGAGATAACATTTATCTAATTTTGGTTCTAGACATTACCACAATGAATTTGAAACAAAACAAATCAGATGCAGTTGAAGTTCAGACTTTCAGCTTTCATTTGAGGGTATCCACATTAAAATTGGATGAAGGGTTTAGGAGTTTCAGCTCCTTAACATGTGCCACCCTGTTTTTAAAGGGACCAAAAGTAATTGGACAGATTAAATAATTGTAAATAAAATGTTCATTTCTAGTACTTGGTTGAAAACCCTTTGTTAGCAATGACTGCCTGAAGTCTTGAACTCATGGACATCACCAGACACTGTGTTTCCTTCTTTTTGATGCTCTGCCAGGCCTTCACCGTGGTGGTTTTCAGTTGTTGTTTGTTTGTGGGCCTTTCTGTCTGAAGTTTAGTCTTTAACAAGTGAAATGCATGTTCAATTGGGTTGAGATCAGGTGACTGACTTGGCCATTCAAGAATATTCCACTTCTTTGCTTTAATAAACTCCTGGGTTGCTTTGGCTTTATGTTTTGGGTCATTGTCCATCTGTAGTATGAAACGACGACCAATCAGTTTGGCTGCATTTGGCTGGATCTGAGCACACAGTATGGCTCTGAATACCTCAGAATTCATTCGGCTGTTTCTGTCCTGTGTCACATCATCAATAAACACTAGTGACCCAGTGCCACTGGCAGCCATGCATGCCCAAGCCATCACACTGCTTCCGCCATGTTTTACAGATGATGTGGTATGCTTTGGATCATGAGCTGTACCACGCCTTCGCCATACTTTTCTCTTTCCATCATTCTAGTAGAGGTTGATCTTGGTTTCATCTGTCCAAAGAATGTTCTTCCAGAACTGTGCTGGCTTTTTTAGATGTTTTTTAGCAAAGTCCAGCCTAGCCTTTTTATTCTTGATTCTTATGAGTGGCTTGCACCATGCAGTGAACCCTCTGTATTTAATTTCATGCAGTCTTCTCTTTATGGTAGATTTGGATATTGATACGCCTGCCTCCTGGAGAGTGTTGTTCACTTGGTTGGCTGTTGTGAAGGGGTTTCTCTTCACCATGGAGAGTATTCTGCGATCATCCACCACTGTTGTCTTCCGTGGGCGCCCAGGTCTTTTTGCATTGATGAGTTCACCAGTGCTTTCTTTCTTTCTCAGAATGTACCAAACTGTAGATTTTGCCACTCCTAAAGTTGTAGCAATTTCTCGGATGGGTTTTTTCTGTTTTTTGCAGCTTAAGGATAGCTTGTTTCACCTGCATGGAGAGCTCCTTTGACCGCATGTTTCCTTCACAGCTAAACCTTCCAAATGCAAACACCACACCTCAAATCAACACCAGCCCTTTTATCTGCTTAATTGAGAATGATATAATGAAGGGATTGCCCACACCTGTCCATGAAATAGCCTTGGAGTCAATTGTCCAATTACTTTTGGTCCCTTTAAAAACAGGGTGGCACATGTTAAGGAGCTGAAACTCTAAACCCTTCATCCAATTTTAATGTGGATACCCTCAAATGAAAGCTGAAAGTCTGAACTTCAACTGCATCTGATTTGTTTTTTTCAAATTCATTGTGGTAATGTCTAGAACCAAAATTAGATAAATGTTGTCTCTGTCCAAATATTTATGGACCTAACTGTATATTGTCATTATTGGCTAAATATACTATTTCTTTAGGGGTTTTGCTGTTATATATTTGATTTGTTCCCACATGGCGCTATATATAGGTATGTAGTCTTGGTTCTTGTATTATTGTACCTTATGTATGGACTACACTTCTGTAGGCAATTATGTGGACTTTGCTCCTTGCCTTCCATACATGCAGTGGTCATGTTCGTGTACTGCACGCATGCGTCTCATACCCGGACGGGCCTGGCCGCCTCTGGCGTCTTTAGCATCAGGTTGCCATGGACTCTTTGTCCGTCGCTTCCTGATGCGTGACGTCAGCGCGGCTCGGCTTCTCTTGGTGCTATGGTGACGCATGTGTCACTTCCGCTGCGAGAGCAACCACTTCCGGTCGGAGGGGGTTTTTATAGCCGTCATTTCCCGTTTTGGGCCACGCCCCCTGACGAAGGTTCTCCCGAAACGTGCGTCGGGGCAGACGCACCCCACGCTGGATCCCCGGATACGCCATCAGCATTTCTGGTCTCTTGAATAAGTATGGCTCTGTTCTCCCGTCCATTTGCACATGCTGCTATGATCTTGTTCTTGTTTGGCCGTTTTTGCCACTCCTGTACATGCACTAATATGAGGTTGGCACTTTGAACATGCGATTCTTGCTATATGCATATATATGATTATGACATTTTTGAGCATGTATAGCCTATTCTTGTGACCTGATATGTTTATCCACTCTATACAAATTATGGCATTCTTTTGCTTGGGGTTTGTGCTGGCATATAACGATCCATCGATGTGACAATTATGTTTTTGCCTCCATCCTTTGTTAGAGATATATATATTTCTGTAGGCCAAATCACCATCTAATGTCTGTATCAATTATGTGGATATACGTGTGCTGATATGGCGAAATAATTGTATGTTCAGATTTTTATTCCATGTGCCATATGTACTTCTTAATATATCTATAGAATTTCTATATTGTGATATATGGTATTCTACCCAGTGTCCTAGTGGATTCTGACGTGTGGTGCGTCTTCCATGTTACACCGCTGCCCGGACTCACCTTGGTGTTAGTCATATGTCATTTACCTGTGTCCTTTCTGTACCTAATAAAGTTTTGTAATTTTACTATAATTGGATCTGTGGTCGTAGTTTTGTGGTGGTTTTTTCTACCACTTTCTTTTTCATGTCTTCACAGGGTGCAATTTGTTCAGCCTCTTTCGCCCCTTACGTCTCCGGTGTCGGGAGGACTTGCCCTCCTTGCAGGGTCCTTCCTTACTGTACTCTCTTTATACCTTAATTTCTTAGAGTCACACTTATCCCTGGAGTCTGTGTCACACCCCACAGTATGGTGAACCCTCAAGATACTCTCAATCTGTGAGTCAGCTCCACTCTGTTTAACTACCACATCAGCATCAGCCATACTGTCGTGCTGTTGTGAATGTGTTGGAGACGACTTCGGAGCTGAGGCTCTCTCTGGTGGTTGCTGAGGGTATTGAACCTATGTTGAACAACAAGAGTTCTCCACCTGCAATGGATGAATACTTATCAGGGGGGACAGACTTGCCTGATATAAGTGAGCTAGCCCCCATGATCCTCGCCGGTGATCAATTGTTACTTCCAGGTCTAGGTTGGAATTCAGCTTGCTTTTCTGCTGTCTCCTGCTATCATTCAGATAAGTTACATTCTGTTTTTTTTTTCCTGCGGTTTGATTTCCCTTGTTTTTGCTGCCTTGCTTTTGAGTTCAGCCGGGTCCCCTTTGGGGGGCTTGTGCTGGTCTCTACTCTCTTATTGTGTTTTCACTTGTGCTCAGTTCCTGTGATATTTTACTGCTGGGTAGCTGCCTGTTCACACCAGTGATCGGATATATTGTGTTAGAGACGTGTGGTCTCAGCATTTTTGCTATCAGAAGTGTTGGAATTTTTCCTAGGGTTTTGTTGAGTTGCAGACAGTATTCTCTCCTGTACTATCCTATCTAGACAGTTTTGGGCCCCAGCGTTTCCTCATTTTATTTTCTGTGTTCATGTTTTCTACTTGTCTAACCGCCATTATATGTTTGGGGGCTTCCTAATACTTTGTGGCTCTACTCCGGGGCAGTTAGCTTTCCTCTTTCCATCTACAGAGCTAGCTAATCTCTCCGGCTGTGACGAGGCGTCTAGGGCGGTTAGTTTAGGGGTCTGCAACCTATTAGATACCAACCTCTCTGGTGTTTGGCTGCCTTTGCGGTTTTTTGCTCCTGCCCTCCCCAGCTACCAAAATAACAGAATCACCGGCCATACTGAAAATTCTATTGTACTCAACAGAAGGGAAAAAATAGTAAAGAAAAAAAAAGCTGTCAGAGTTGTCAGAAATTTTTTTTTTCTGTTTGTTACATTTTTTCCCTCTTTTTCTCTGGGGGCTGAGGAGGAATTTTTTTCTCCTCAATGGAGATTGTGCAGTTGTCTGGTCGTGTGGAGAAGCTTGCTGCTGAAGTTCGGAGTATTGCTATCTATCTTGCTGGGTTGCCTGTTGTGGAATTTAGGATCCCTATGCCAGATTTATTTTTGTTGGATCGGTCTAAATTTTTGAATTTTAAAAATAACTGTAAGTTGTTTTTTGCCTTGAAGCCTAAGTCCTCAGGGAACGCAGCACAGCAAGTTCAAATTGTCATCTCCCTGTTGCGTGGCGACCCTCAGGATTAGGCCTTTTTCCTGACACCTGGGGATCCTGTTTTGAATGATGTTGATGTATTTTTTTAGGATCTGGGGTTATTGTACGATGAACCTAATGTCACTGACCTCTGGTCTCAATGACTCTATGTCATTAGCTATTCAAATTGACAGACATTTGCGTGAGCCCATGCAGTGTGATGGAGTGACTTCCGGGGCACAGCGTTATGAGTTTCGAAAGCGTAATTGGTTGTGTTTCTACTGTGGTGACGCTTCTCATATTATTTCCATCTGCCCCAAGCGGGGAAGACGTTTTGAGCGCTCAGTTGTTTTGGGTAGTGTTCAGACTAAATTTCTGTTGACTGTTACCTTGATTTGCTCCATGTCCACATTTTCGGCTCAGGCTTTTGTTGATTCAGGAGCAGCTATAAACCTGATGGATTTTGATTTTGCCAAACGTTGTGGTTTTCCCATGATACCCCTGCGGAAGTCTATTCCTTTGCTGGGCATTGATTCTACCCCTTTGGCGGAGAATAAACCCCAGTTTTTGACCCAGGTGATAATGCGGGTTGACCCGGACCACCAAGAGAATTGCAAATTTTTGGTGTTGCATAATTTACATGACATTATTGTACTGGGTTTTCCTTGGTTATAGACTCATAATCCTGTTTTGGATTGGAAATCTGTGTCTGTGACCAGTTGGGGTTGCCAATGTGTTCGTACTGACACTCCTGTTTTTTCTGCCTCTCCCCAGTCTCAAGATATCCCTGACTATTTGACTGATTTTTCTTACGTGTTTAGTGACAGTAAGTCTGCATCCTTACCTCCTCACAGGAGTTATGATGACGCTATTGAGTTAGTACCTGGTTGTAAATATCAAGGAGTTTTTAGAGAAGGGTCATATCAGACCATCCTCTTCACCCTTGGGTGCCGGCTTTTTCTTTGTGGCCAAAAAGGATGGTTCATTGAGGCCGTGTATTGACTATCGTCTCCTGAATAAGATCATTGTTAAATACCAATATCCGTTACCCTTGATTTCTGACCTATTTTCCAGAGTGAAAAGTGCTAGTTGGTTTACCAAGCTTGACCTCTGGGGGGCGTATAATCTTATTCGCATCAAGCAAGGTGGTGAATGTAAGATGGCGTTTAATACTCCAGAGGGGCATTTTGAGTACCTAGTGATGCCTTTTGGGCTCACTAATGCCCCTTCCATTTCAAATCCTTTATGAATGATATTTTCAGGGATTTTGTGGATATATTTCTGATCGTTTATTTGAACGATATCTTGATTTTTTCCAATGACTGGGATTCTCATGTGGAATATTTTCGGATGGTATTCCGGATTTTGAGAGAAAATACACTGTATGTGAAGGGATCAAAATGTCTTTTTGGCGTACAGAAGGTTTCATTTCTGGGATTCATTTTGTCTCCGTCTGTTATTGAAATGGACCCGATCAAAGTTCAGGCCATTTGTGATTGGGTTCAACCCACAATATTGAAGGCTCTTCAGAGATTTTTGGGTTTTGCTAATTTTTATCGTAAATTTATAGGTAATTTCTCTGGTATTGTGAAACCACTGACTGATTTGACCAAAAAGGGTTCTGATGTAGTGAATTGGTTTCTAGAGGCAGTTTCTGCGTTTCAGGAGCTTAAGCAGAGATTCACTTCTGCTCCTGTTCTACGGCAATCTAATGTTTCTCTACCATTTCAGGTGGGGGTTGATGCTTCTGAGATTGGTGCAGGTGCCGATTTGTCCCAAAGGGATCCGGAGACCTCTAAGAGTAAATATTGTGCCTTCTTCTCTCGAAAATTTTCCCAGCTGAAAGTAATTATGATGTGGGAAATCGGAAGTTATTGGCTATGAAGTGGGCTTTTGAAGAGTGGAGACATTGGCTGGAAGGAGCCAAACATCAGGTGGTGGTCCTCACTGACCATAAGAACTGGTTTATCTCGAATCAGCCAAGCGTCTTAATCCTAGACAGGCCAGGTGGGCCTTGTTTTTCACACGTTTTAATTTTGTGGTCTCTTTTCTCCCGGGCACTAAGAATATTAAGGCGGATGCCCTCTCGAGGAGTTTCTTTGCGGATTCTCCTGAGGTAACTGAGCCTACTGGTTTTCTGAAAGAGGGTGTGGTTCTTTCCGCTATCTCGCCCAATTTGAGACTGGCTCTGGAGGAATTTCAGGAGGATAAACCTGAACGCTGCCCTGTTGGGAAATTGTTTGTCCCAGACCAGTGGAGGAAGAATATGATGTCTGAAGTTCATTGCTCTGTGTTGGCTGGTCATTCCGGTATTTTTGGTACTGAGATCTGGTGAGTCGGTCCTTTTGGTGGCCTATTTTGTCTCGTGATGTCAGGGACTTTATGCAGTCCTGTGGAACTTGTTCTCGGTCCAAACCTTGCTCTCGCTCTAGTGGTTTGTTAATGCCATTGCCTGTGCCCAAGAGGCAATGGACCCATATTTCTATGGATTTTATTTCCGACCTCCCTGTCTCTCAGAGAATGACCGTTATCTGGGTGATCTGTGATAGATTTTCCAAGATGATACATCTTGTGTCACTACCTAAAGGGTATGCCACACTAAACAGCGTCGCTAACGAGATCGCTAAAATACGTCACTATTTAGCGATCTTGTTCGTGACGCTAACGTGTGTGGCATGTAGCAACGACGTGGCCCCTGCTGTGATCTCGCTGATCGTTCACTAGAGTTCTGGACCGTATTTAGATCGTTGGCGTCCCTGGTGAGCCTATATCGCTGTGTCTGGCACCTTTTGTGAGCGATGTGCGCTGTTCTTTACATCGCAATGACCGTTAAAGTCGTTAATGAGATCGCTAACCGCTTTTGAGTCGTTAACGAGATCACTAAGTGTGGCAGCTACTAGAGACATTAAAACGATCACAAAAACGATCTCATTAGCTTGCGTCGTTATTGAGATAGCTAACGAGATCACTAAGTGTGGCAGTACCTTAAGTTGCCATCCTCCTCCGAGTTGGTGCCTTTATTTTTTTTAGCAGGTAGTTCGGTTGCATGGCATTCCAGAGAACATTGTGTCTGACAGAGGAGTTCAGTTTGTTTCTAGATTTTGGAGGACATTTTGTTTTAAACTTGGAGTTCAGTTGTCTTTCTCCTCTGCATTTCACCCTCAGACCAATGGGCAAACTGAGAGAACAAACCAGACCTTGGAGACTTATTTGAGATGTTTTGCGTCTGCTGACCAAGATGATTGGGTTTCTTTTTTGACTTTGGCTGAGTTTGCTCTTAATAATAGGGCTAGCTCTGCCACCTTGATGTCTCCTTTTTTCTGCAATTCTGGGTTCCATCCTCGGTTTTCTTCGGGGCAGGTGGAGGCTTCTGTCTGTCTGGGTGTTTACTCTATTGTGGAGCGAATGCAGCAGATTTGGGACCAAGTAGTGGATAAGTTGTCTCTCTCTCAGGAGAAGGCCCAGCGATTTGCCAAACGACATAGGACTGATGGTCCTCAGTTTAAAGTGGGGTTCTTGGTGTGATTGTCCTCAAAAAATATCTCGATGAGGGTTGTGTCTGCAAAATTTAAGCCAAGGTTCATTGGACCTTATAAGATCATGGAAATTCTTAATCCTGTTTCCTTCCGTTTGCTTTTTCCAGGGACATTTAAGATTCACAACGTCTTCCATAAATCTTTATTGAAGAGGTTTGTCGAGCCAGTGGTTCCTATGGCTGCACCTCCTGACCCTGTTTTGGTTGAGGGCAATTTGGAGTATGAAGTTGAGTAGATATTGGATTCTCGTTTTGCTAGGCGGAGACTCCAGTACTTGGTTAAGTGGAGAGGTTATGGTCAGGAGGACAATTCTTGGGTGTTTGCTTCGGACATTCATGCTAAGAGACTGGTCCATGCCTATCACCGAGCTCATCCTGATCGGCCTGGTGGCGCACGTGAGGGTTCTGTGACCCCTCCTCAAGGGGGGGTACTGTTGTGAACATGTTGGAGATGACTTCGGAGCTGAGGCTCCCTCTGGTGGTTGCTGAGGGTATTGAACCTAAGTTGAACAACAAGAGTTCTCCACCTACAAAGGATGAATTGTTATCAGGGGGGACGAACTGGCCTGATATAAGTGAGCTGGCCTACCATGAACTTCGCCGGTGATCAATTGTTACTTCCTGGTCTAGGTTGGAATTCAGCTTGCTTTTCTGCTGTCTCCTGCTATCATTCAGATAAGTTACATTATGGTTTTTTTTCTGTGGTTTGATTTCCCCTGATTTTGTGGCCTTGCTTTTGAGTTCGGCCGGCTCGCCTTTGGGGGGCTTGTGTTGGTCTCTGTTCTCTTTTTGTATTTGCACTTGTGCACAGTTCCTGTGATATTTTACTGCTGGGTAGCTTCCTTTTTACATCAGAGATCTGATATAGGTGGTCGAGACCGTGTGGTCTCAGCATTTTTGGAATCAGAAGTGTTGGAATTTTTCCTAGGGTTTTGTTGGGTTGCAGACAGTATTCTCTCCTGTACTATCCTATCTAGACAGTTTTGGGCCCCAGAGTTTGCTCATTCTATTTTCTGTCTGTGTTCGTGTTTTCCTCTTGTCTAACCGCCATTATATGTTTGGGGGCTTCCTAATACTTTAGGGCTCTACTCCGGGGCAGTTAGCTTTCCTCTTTCCATCTACAGGGTAGCTAATCTCTCCGGCTGTGACGAGGCGTCTAGGGCACCACGGCTGCTTCTAGTTGTGCGGTTAGTTTAGGGGTCTGCAACCTATTAGATACCAACCTCTCTGGTGTTTGGCTGCCTTTGCGGTTTTTTGCTCCTGCCCTCCTCAGCTACCAAAACATAACACGTATACTTCAGGGGACCTCAGGTCAGTGAGTTGGGCAGACGCATCCTTTCCTCTAGTCACCCGTATGCCTGACCCGTCAGTTTTCGGAGATGTTCCTGCCACTGTTGTGTCACTTAAGTTGGACCCATCCACCATTTTCCTTGGTCATGCCTACCTTTGGACTGTCAACTCTAGGGGGCGCATTCTCCACATTACTACCTCCCATACACATTACTTCTACAAACACCTTTCCCATTCTCCACCCATCCCACAGGGTTTCCAAGTCCCAACCGATTATCATCGCATACAGCAAATCTGGGGCTACCGTCACTTCGTTGTAAGTGGACACTTCAGTCGCGTCAATGTAGAGGCAGGCTGTCAAAGGTCCTTTATCGTCCCCACCGGAACCATTCACTCTCAGCCCCATCCCAGTGTCACTCTCGTGCCCTCACTGATCGGTGTGAGCCAGGGGGTTGTGGCCCCACTGTGCCACAAACCAGACTACCCTGGAAGGGGCGTGACTAGGACAGCTGCCTTGGTTTTCACTGTGCTTCTGATGGTGAGGTCAGGCTTGTGTGGCAGGCAGCGGCCAGGTGCCACTCCAGGGTGGTGTCTGGCTGTGGCTGCTGATCCCACTTGGGGAGACAGTGGCATGGCTGAGACAATGGCAGGCAGGCACGGCAGAGACATGAGCAGGCAGACACGGCTGGGACACAGGCCTGGCAGGCATGGCTGGGACACAGGGTAGGTAGGCAAGGCTGAAACACAGGGCAGGCAAGCACAGCTAGGACACAGGGCAGGCAGGCATGGCTGAGACACGGGGTAGGTAGGCACCAACTGGAAAGGCACAGGGACATAAAGTGGTGTGTGAAATGGGTAGGGTCCTGTTCACACAGCAAATGCGGGTACTGGTACAGACTGGAAGGGATGGTGTATGGAGAAACAGGTAGAGACCTGTTCACACAGCAGGAGAACTGCAAGGTTGCGGAGAAGGGCTGTAGAGCAGCGAGAGGTTCTTCAGCGGCAGGAGCGAAGCAAAGCAGAACCGCAAGGCATGCAAAGAGGAGCTGGAGCAAGAGATTTCTCTAGCTGCAGGAGTGAAGCAGAGCGGAACCGCAAGAATATGCGGAGAGGAGCTGCAGCAAGAGATTACTGCAGCAGCAGGAGCAAAGCAGAGTGGAACTGCAAGATATGGGGAGAGGAGCTGCAACAAGAGATTTCTGCAGCGGCAGTAGCAAAGCAGAGTGGAAACGCAAGATATGCGGAGAGGAGCTGCAGCAAGAGATTCCTGCAGCAGCAGGAGCAAAGCGGAGTGGTACTGCAAGATATGCATAGAAAAGGCATAAAGTGGTTCAGAGAGAACACAAGGCAAGACACAGCAGGGAAAGAAACCACAGACAAGGAGACTAAGAGACAGAGGTAGGACAAAGTTCAGACAAGGTGTAACACTGGTATTGTCTGTACTTTATTTTCCAGCGTTACTCTGCATGTCTTTTGCTTTAACCCTTTTGCTCCTTTCCCCTAACAAGCTGGGATACTGTTGTCTGTTACCTGTATGGATGCTGCTCAGTTCCCAGCTCTGCTGCGTAGCCGTACTTGCGTGAGTGTCTCCACTGCGTTGCATGACCACCCGCATGTGCGGTCCCTGGCCTGCTGTAGAAGCCACCCGTAGGTTGCAAAGTCCTCTGCAGTGGTGCATGACTTACTACGTGTGTGGCTGCAGCCACTGTCAGGTCTCCTGCTGTGCTGAGTTGAGTCTGGCTCTGCATAGGGGGCGCGGCCCACACCTGTCCTGCTTTTATGAGGAATGGGTGTGCACTAGAATTGCTGCTCCAGCCTATCGCTGTGAAGCAGCTTATATATAAAGTTCCCCAGCCCTGGTGGGCATTGCCAGAGCTTCGCATTGAGTCTGCATTGAGTTCCTGAACCTAGCCGTGTGTGTTTGTGTTCAGCTCCTGCTCTGAGTGTGTTCAGTTCTGGAGAGCTGATTCCCTTTGTCCTGTCTTGTGTTTTCGCCTATGCTGGGGGCTGAGTACCCAGATCGCCCTTCCTGGAGGCTGCATATCCAGGCCTGTTCCTGCTGTGTCTTGTTCCCTGAATCCCTGATCCTGGATCTATCCCGTTACCTCAATGTCTGAACTGTCTTGTGTTTTTGCCTATGCTGGGGGCTGAGTACCCAGATCGCCCTTCCTGGAGGCTGCATATCCAGGCCTGTTCCTGCTGTGTCTAATTACCTGAATTCCTGATCCTGGATCGCATCCTGTACCTGTCTGAACTGTGTCCTCTGTGTTATGTTCCTGAAGTCCTTCTGTGTCCTGAACTCTGTGCCAGTGACTGTGAATCCTTGCTATATAACCTGAGTTCATCTTGGAAGGAGGAGTCCGGTGCTGCTGAGTTTCTGTTACTCTGTGCTCAGCTTCTGTGCAATTCCCGGCCAGCTCCCATTGAGCCTGGCGGGGCTTGCACCAGACCGCTGGGGTTCCTTTTCAGGTCGCTGCCAGATGTCCGATGCCTGATGACCATGGCCTGATGTCCGATGTCCGACGACCACTTCCAGATGTCCGGATCCTATGCTTGATGACCATGGCCTGATGTCCGATGTCCGACGACCACTTCCAGATGTCCGGATCCTATCCTCCCTGCCTGATGTCCGGAGCCTGCCGATCGTTGCCAGATGTCCGGAGCCTGCCGATCGTTGCCAGATGTCCGGAGTCCGATGTCCATGTTCCTGATGTCCTGTCCGTGTTCCTGAGTCCCTGAGAACCAATCCGTGTTCCTGATGTCCTGTCCGTGTTCCTGAGTCCCTGAGATCCAATCCGTGTTCCTGATGTCCTGTCTGTGTTCCTGAGTCCCTGAGAACCAATCCGTGTTCCTGATGTCCTGTATGTGTTCCTGAGTCCCTGAGATCCAATCCATGTTCCTGTGTTCCTGAGATCCAATCCGTGTTCCTGAGATCCAATCCGTGTTCCTGAGTTCCTGAGATCCAATCCGTGTTCCTGATGTCCTGTCTGTGTTCCTGAGTACCGGTGATCCAGTCCGTGTTCCTGATGTCCCGATGTCCTGCCGGTTCCTCCGTGGTCTACCATGAGATGACGTCTGTCCTGGGTCAGTGTCTGATGTTCTCCTGCTGAGCCTGTGCTACGCCTGAGGCCTGAGAGAGAGGCCATACTAGTATGCCCGTGCCAGATGACCCTGGACTGCATCAACCCGTGATGACCCCGCCATAGTCTGATGTTCGTCCTGGGCCGGTGTCTGATGTTCTCCTGCTAAGCCTGTGCTACGCCTGAGGCCTGAGAGAGAGGCCAGACTAGTATGCCCGTGCCAGATGATCCTGGACTGCATCTACCCGTGATGACCCCGCCATCGTCTGAAGTCTGTCTGAGGTCGGTGTCTGATGTTCTCCTGCTGAGCCTGTGCTACGCCTGAGGCCTGAGAGAGTGGCCGACCAAGTATGCCCGTGCCAGATAACCCTGGACTGCATCTACCCGTGATGTCCTCCTGCATTCGTCTGTGATCCTGAGATGGGTACCTTCTCTGATGTGCGGAATCGAGAGCCTGGCCTTATGTTCTGTTTATGTACTGTGTGTTTCTTTAAGTAAACTTTATGTTTCTTCTTACCTGAAGTTGTGCGGTGTTGTCTAGTCCTGCAGGTCGCCATCTTGCCCACATGCTCAGCTGCCACGGATCCCGGTCGCTGCCCTTCCCTAGTCCGGGCAGGCCCAGGTCTCCCTCCGTGGTCCAGTGGGTCCACATTCTCTTACCATCTGGGACTCATGCCTCACGTCGTCGTGGACTGGCGACGTGGGAACATTGGCTAGTTAGGCAAGCTATGCCATGTCCCAACACCCCACAGCCGTGGGAAGCGTCACACAAGGTAATGACATGAGACAAGATACAGGGACAAAGACACAGGGTCCAGAATATTTTGCCTCCTGGGGCGGCGAGGACAAGTACAAGATAAGGTCAGAAGAAATAGCACAGAAACCAGGATATTCTGCCTCCTGGTGGGTGGACAGACAGGTACAAGGCAAAGCTAGGAGTGAAGCCTCAAAGAAAGAAGGAGCACAGAGCAAGACCTGGCAGCTCAGTAGCAAGACACTAACTGAGTTAACACATTACACAGGCAAGATCCACAGGGTGGAGCTTCCCTAAATACTAGAGGGCTCATGGTAATTGGCCAGGGACATATTAGAAAAGGTGCACCCTGACTCCATAAGAACAAGAGTTCTGGTGCCATTCCCCTATGCACACAGTCAGGAAACATGCACAGAACAGATAGAAAGCAAGAGGTACAGACCATGGAGCAGGCAGCAGACAGAAATCAGAGTATGTTGGTGTGCGGGAGATGGGAGGCCATGCAGTGATGCCAGCAAGGTTGTTACACCCAGGTGACACAAAACTTTCAGGAGGGGTCCTCAACAAAGATGCTTCACTCCCTAGGTCTATCAGTCCCATCACACATTCTCCATGCAACCAGAAGGGGCACTTTAGTGTCATTTCACCGACCGAGCTATCCACTGTATAGCATGGACCTGCATAGTATGTTCCTCGCTGCCCCTGGCTACAGTTCAATGGCGTATTTGCCGCCGCCCTTTTTTTGGTCACCACCCTATTCGGGTCACCGCCCATTTGTGGGACTCCACTCCACTCTGCGTTTCCACCCCTTTTTGGGCAACCATCCCTGTTTGGGTTACTGCCCCCTTTTGGGACTCCACCCCTTTTTGGCAACCATCACAGTTTGGGTCACTGCCCCTTTTGGGCACCACCCCCTCTCTGGGGTACACCCCGTGGACTCCCCCACGGCCCTTTAAGGCCCCAGTTAGCACAGTACACTTAAAAAATAATAATAATGTATTTGGGCTTGTACTGGCCCTTTAAGAGGTTGTACACTCTGGACCTCTGATGTCCCCTTGCAAAACCTCCCCAGCTGCTGCTGGCACTGCCACAGATCCTGCTGTAGCCACAAACCACCTGCACCCCGTGGACTCCCCCACGGCCCTCTTAAGAGGTTGTACACTCTGGACCTCTGATGTCCCCTTGCAAAACCTCCCCAGCTGCTGCTGGCACTGCCACAGATCCTGCTGTAGCCACAAACCACCTGCACCCCGTGGACTCCCCCACGGCCCTCTTAGGCCCCAGTTAGCACAGTACACTTAAAAAATAATAATAATGTATTTGGGCTTGTACTGGCCCTTTAAGAGGTTGTACACTCTGGACCTCTGATGTCCCCTTGCAAAACCTCGCCAGCTGCTACTGTCACTGCAGCTCCTGCTGCTGCAGAACCTCTTGCTGCAACTGAAACTGCAGCTCCTGCTGCCGCAAGGCCCTGCATGGCTCCGCACCACTGACTTTGTGGACCCATCGATCCTCAGCAACCTTCGTAACCCCACCGAGTTAGAGTCAGACGCTTGTAGTCTTCGTGGCCTCGCCGAGCCACAGCAAACTGTCTTGAAAACAAAAAACTTTGTGACTCCACCGAGCCACAGCAATCACCTCCACACGTTCCTCCTGGACCGCTGCCCGCAGTCTAGCACCATATGTAGTGCAGCGCTCACTGATCCTGTTGGGGGACACTCGCTTGGCACGGGATTAACGTAGGCAGCCACAGTTTTGAACATAAAACAGTCTATGAGGTTTATTTTTCACTGCATAAACCACACTGTAGGCCCTGTTGTACGTCACAGGCCTACCACAGTCCACAGCACTTCATCATATTCAGCTCTAACTTGCAGTCAAACCCGCCGGATCCCTATCCAGTCACAGGGGGTGACTGCACGCCAAGCAGTTCATTATATACATCACTGGAAAAGGCGTTAAGGTTGCTTCTCTACACATGCCGGACCTTACTTCGTCCAGTTCCCGTGGGAGACCGCATAGTTCATTAACTGACCTTTGTCAGTGCACGCAGTTCCTCCCCCATACCCCATGTTACCTTTCAGGAGCTCCTGCTCCTCATGATGACTCCTTGTCAGTCCAAGGTCCTCGAGGAAGCTGCCTAACTGGGATCAATATCCCGGACCGAGCTTTGCTTACCCGATCACCTGACAGTCCAGAGCCTCAGCAGGACGGTAGCTTCCGCAATGCAGGGCCGTCACAGACTGCACATACAAGTGGCCACTCCGGGTGCTTTTCAGGACGTCCATCCCCTCCTGGGACCGTCCAACACCCAGGCCTCACCGGGTGCTATTCAGGGATCCGATCCTACTCTCAGGACCTCCCAACACACCGGCCTCACTGGGTCCAGGGCATCACCGTTGCTATTCAGGGATCCGATCCAACTCCCAGGACCTCCCAACACACCTGCCACCAGGTTCAAGGTCTCACCATGTGATCTTCTGGAAGTAAGCAACTTACAACACACAGGCCTTCCAGGACCTTGCACTCTGACCACTCAGGTTCACAACACCCGACCATGAGACCAGACCTCAGCCGATTCCGCCCAGCTCTCCGACTAGCCATGTAAGCCTCCCTAGTAAAGTAAACAAAAACTCTTGTGGGACTATAAGTCCCAGAACATTAGTGGCTTACAGCATAGAGGACTTCTGCGACACATACCGGCCATTCACAATCATGCCAGTCAATGTTTCACCATCATAATTAAGGAAACGCCCCTATGCATATTCTGAGAGCACATACAGCGCCCTGTTGTGAACATTTTGGAGACGACTTCGGAGCTGAGGCTCCCTCTAGTGTTTGCTGAGGGTATTGAACCAATGTTGAATACCAAGAGCCCTACACCTGTAAATAACGAGTGGTGGTCAGATGGTAATGACTGGCCTGATATAAGTGAGCTGGACTCCCATGATCCTCGCCTGTAATCAATTGTGTTTCCTGGTCTAGGTTGGATTTCAGCTTGCTTTCCTGCTGTCGCCTGCTTGCTTTCAGATAAGTCTCTTTCAGTTTTTTTTTTACTGTGGTTTGAATTCCTTGCTTTTTGCTGCATTGCTTCTTGTATTCAGCCGGGTCCTCTTTGGGGGGCTTTGGCTGGTCTCCGTTCGTTTTTTGTATTTGTTAATTTGCTCAGTTCTTGTGATATCTTGCTGCTAGGTAGCTACGTGTCCACACCAGAGATCTGATATAGGTGGTAGAGACCCTGTGGTTTCAGTGGTTTTGGATTTAGAAGTGTTGGAGTTTTTCCTAGGGTTTTTTTGGGTTGCAGACAGTATTCTCTCCTGTACTATCCTATCTAGACAGTTTTGGGCCCCAGCATTTGCTCAATCTATTTTCTGTCTGTGATCGTGTTTTCATCCTGTCTAACCGCCATTATATATTTGGGGGCTTCCTACTCTTTTGGGGTCTACTCCGGGGCAGTCAGCTTTCCTCTTTCCATCTTCAGGGATAGCTATCTCTCTGGCTGTGCCGAGGCGTCTAGGACCACCGTAGGTACGCTCCACGTCTGCTTCTAGTTGTGCGGTTAGTTTAGGGGTCTGCAACCTATTAGTTTCCAACCTCTCTGGTGTCAGACAGCCTATGCGGTTTTTTGCTCCTGCCTCCTCAGTTACCAAAACATAACAGCGCCCCTAGCTGTAACAGGGGTCACTGCATCACACACAATATGCTTCAATCGCAGGGCAATAAGTATTGCCTACAATTGAACAGTTGTGGATGCCATTTTACAGTGTGAAACCTTAATTAGGCTATTTTCACATTAGCGTCTTTGTGCGCTGCGCATCGTGCGCAAGTAGAAACGCCTGCAAAAACGCATGCAAACACATTGTTTTTTTAACGCATCATTGTACGCATTATGACAAAAAAACACAGCGTTTGCATGCGTTTTCATGCGTTTTTGCGTTCTCTTAAATGACAGATTTCACAGGAGGAAAATCCTTGAAACAGACTCCACCAATGGGACACCAGTGGGCGAGTGTCATGGGAATTCTTTATATAGACACTGATACAGCTGAATTCTTCAGATTTTGCTGCTGTTTCCTGTGTCAAAATGGATCTGCGTTGGGAGAGTTTTTGCTTCAACTTGGATCTGGATATCGCGCAGTCTCTGGCCTTTGCACTAGCTTGCCAGCAACAAAGGCAGAGAGAGAGAGACAGCGAAGACGGCAGCGGCGGCGTTTTTGGAGAAATCCGATTATTGAAGTCCAGGAGAGCCGTGGAGCGTACCACACCCTCTTCAACGAGCTCCAAGCAAACCCGTTGAAATGTAGTGACTATACCCGGATGTCCCAAGAAAGCTTCTGTCGTGCGATTCCTCCTGAGGAACTGCTCCTGGTCACATTACGGTATGTAATATTTAAAAACCAATGCGTGCATAATTGTTTTTGTTCTGCCATTTACTAATCCAAAGCCTGCTGATTTATTGTTCTGTCATGTACTGAACTCAACAGAAAATGAAAGACAGCACAGTGTAGAAATAAATGATAAAAATTAATAATAATAATTCATAAAATCAATTTACACTTAAAACTGAACCCCACTTCCAAATGTGGATGGCAAAACCAACCTAAATGAAAAGCAGACACCCAAGTGCAAAAGAAACAGGGGGAAGGAAGAAAACACTCCAACCAAGGCAGTACAGGTATACAATGTAGAAATTTATTGAAATATAATACAAACATGAAAATAGCACAAGCATCAATTAAAATTTAAAAAGGAAGCATGAACACCACCTAGTGTATCCAATACCCAGGTTTTGAAGAAATAAAGTCAGGTAAATATGCAAATCATGCATGAAATATACAGTAATATCATAAAAACAAATAAAGAATTATTGTACACAAAAAGTAATAATATATGTGTGACCATAGAAAATAGTGTGAACAAGGAAAAAACAGAATTGTGCACAATTACAATGGATCAAACACCTAATAAAAATATGTAACCAGTGCACAGACCCAATCTAAATATATAAATACCAAATAAATGGTAATAAAAAATGAAGTGAAGTGCAAAGGTATTCAAAATGTAAGATGAAAAAACAATGGTGTACAAAACAAAAATAAAAAAAGTGGCTAATAAAATGGGAAAGATAGGCACTAATGTGAACACAAAAAACGCCAAATTATGCACACACTACCATATAATGTGACAGAGAACCTTAGTGTATAACAATAATATGGGTAAAATAAGCAATAATTGCCTAAAAAAGGGGAGAACACCACTATGAGCACAATTAGTGCTCAATAAAGTGCAAGCATCAAGGTGATATGACAAATAATCCCTATATCAGCCTAGTAAAAGCCACATAATCAAAATGAGCAATAGATACCTGAAAAACCGGGGGAGAAATGAAAGGTGGTGTCAATGCTGCCACGAACGCGCCCCGACGCGCGTTTCGGAAAGTATTCCTTCGTCAGGGGGATACCTATCAGTGAAATCGCGGACTTTAAATAGAGTACCGCCATGTGTGCAATCAGGAGACGCATGCGCATTCAAAAAGTCGCGCCGGAGAGGACGTAACTCACTATGTAGGAGAAAATGTCACGTGTCACGTGACACCCTGATCACATGACAACTACGTCAGATGGCGCATGCGCATCAGGACTGTCACAGATCGTAATGATATTCTCCGGTCACATGACCACAACGCTACAGATTACAGGCCAGTACGTTCAAACCAATGCCCAAATAAACATGTATAATTAAATCAGGATGCAATTATATGAAAGCTAGATAACGAATACAACAACTGCAAATAAAATCACATGACCCATTTATGAAATGAACATTGCGCCCGAGACATAGCATATTCTCCGGTCACATGACCACAACGCTGCAGATTGCAAGCCAGTACGTTCAAGCCAATGCCCAAATAAACATATATAATTAAATCAGGATGCAATTACCGTATATTTTGGACCATAAGACGCACTTTTTTTCCTCCAAATTTGGGAGGAAAGTGTGGGTGCGTCTTATGGTCGAAATGTAACATGTGGGGAGGGGGGCAGTGGGCAGCGGTGGAGTGGGATCAGCAGGAGGCAAGAAAATATCCCCTCTGCTGCAGGAAACAAGTGCTGGGGAAACCCCCGGTCCCTACTTAAGTGCAGTGAATATTAATCAGCCGCTTCCCCGCCCACGTATCAGCTGAGCAGTGAGCGGGGAGCAGCAGATCACAAAGCCACACAGTTTCCCCAGCGTCTGATTCCTGCAGCAGCTGGGCAGATCTGTGTCTGAAGAAGAAGGAGGCAGCAGGAGCAGCTGGCATACCTGACAGCCTGGGGCTGTGCTGATGGGAAGCTGAATGTTCCTGTGAAGGACCTGTGATGAGGTCATGAAGAGGGCTTGCTGGAGCATCACATGACCAAAGCCCTGCCTCTTCATGATGTCATCACAGGTCCTTCAGACACACTGTACAACAGAGAATTAATTAAAAGGTTAGGCTACTTTCACACTTGCGTTTTTTTGTGCAGCGCATCATGCGCACATGAAACGCATAGGTGTCACATTTCTATCAACTCTGTCTCTATCATCTCTGTCTCTATCATCTGTCTCTTTCATCTCTGTCTCTATCTGTCTATCATCTCTGTCTCTATCATCTCTGTCTCTATCATCTGTCTCTATCATCTCTGTCTCTATCATCTGTCTCTATCATCTGTCTCAATCATCTCTGTCTCAATCATCTCTGTCTCTATCATCTGTCTCTATCATATGTCTCTATCATCTCTGTCTCTATTATCTGTCTCTATAATCTGTCTCTATCATCTCTGTCTCTATCATCTGTCTCTGTCATCTCTGTCTCTATCATCTGTCTCTATCATCTCTGTCTCTATCATCTCTGTCTCTATCATCTCTGTCTTTGCCATCTCTGTCTCTATCATCTGTCTCTATCATCTCTGTCTCTATCATCTGTCTCTATCATCTCTGTCTCTATCATCTGTCTCTATCATCTCTATCATCTCTGTCTCTATCATCTCTGTCTCTATCATCTCTGTCTCTATCATCTCTGTTTCTATCATCTCTGTCTCTATCATCTCTGTCTCTATCATCTCTGTCTCCATCATCTGTCTCTATCATCTCTGTCATCTGTCTCTATCATCTGTCTCTATCATCTCTGTCTCTATCATCTCTGTCTCTATCATCTCTATCATCTCTGTCTCTATCATCTCTGTCTCTATCATCTCAGTCTCTATCATCTCTGTCTCTATCATCTCTGTCTCCATCATCTGTCTCTATCATCTCTGTCATCTGTCTCTATCATCTGTCTCTATCATCTCTGTCTCTATAATCTGTCTCTATCATCTGTCTCAATCATCTCTGTCTCTATCATCTCTGTCTCTATTATCTGTCTCTATAATCTGTCTCTATCATCTCTGTCTCTATCATCTGTCTCTGTCATCTCTGTCTCTATCATCTGTCTCTATCATCTCTGTCTCTATCATCTCTGTCTCTATCATCTCTGTCTTTGCCATCTCTGTCTCTATCATCTGTCTCTATCATCTCTGTCTCTATCATCTGTCTCTATCATCTCTGTCTCTATCATCTGTCTCTATCATCTCTATCATCTCTGTCTCTATCATCTCTGTCTCTATCATCTCTGTCTCTATCATCTCTGTTTCTATCATCTCTGTCTCTATCATCTCTGTCTCTATCATCTCTGTCTCCATCATCTGTCTCTATCATCTCTGTCATCTGTCTCTATCATCTGTCTCTATCATCTCTGTCTCTATCATCTCTGTCTCTATCATCTCTATCATCTCTGTCTCTATCATCTCTGTCTCTATCATCTCAGTCTCTATCATCTCTGTCTCTATCATCTCTGTCTCCATCATCTGTCTCTATCATCTCTGTCATCTGTCTCTATCATCTGTCTCTATCATCTCTGTCTCTATAATCTGTCTCTATCATCTGTCTCAATCATCTCTGTCTCTATCATCTGTCTCTATCATCTGTCTCTATCATCTCTGTCTCTATTATCTGTCTCTATAATCTGTCTCTATCATCTCTGTCTCTATCATCTGTCTCTGTCATCTCTGTCTCTATCATCTGTCTCTATCATCTCTGTCTCTATCATCTCTGTCTCTATCATCTCTGTCTCTATCATCTCTGTCTCTGTCATCTCTGTCTCTATCATCTCTGTCTCTATCATCTGTCTCTATCATTTGTCTCTATCATCTCTGTCTCTATCATCTCTGTCTCTATCATCTGTCTCTATCATCTCTATCATCTCTGTCTCTATCATCTCTGTCTCTATCATCTCTGTCTCTATCACCTGTCTCTATCATCTCTGTCTCTATCACCTGTCTCTATCATCTCTGTCTCTATCATCTGTCTCTATCATCTCTGTCTCTATCATCTCTGTCTCTATCATCTGTCTCTATCATCTCTATCATCTCTGTCTCTATCATCTCTGTCTCTATCATCTGTCTCTATCATCTCTGTCTCTATCATCTCTGTCTCTATCACCTGTCTCTATCATCTCTATCATCTGTCTCTATCATCTGTCTCTATCATCTCTATCATCTCTGTCTCTATCATCTCTGTCTCTATCATCTCTGTCTCTATCATCTGTCTCTATCATCTGTCTCTATCATCTATCTCTATCAACTCTGTCTCTATCATCTGTCTCTATTTCTATGCAGCATGTATTTCTATGCAGCCGCACGATCCAGTCTGAGTGCAGTCGGCAGTTCCGGGTGTTCATGCGAGAGACTCACACGAAATCGTGTGAGTTTCTCGCATGTGTGACCCCGGCCTTATACTGACCCTCCAGCGTCTTCACATAGTAGTTTACAGACACCACACTGGTCCTGCAGCACCATCTCCTACCCGTAGCTTCCAACATAATAACATACTATATAATAACACCACATATAATAGTATGTTATTAAATATTTTACCACATTTTTTGCTTCAAATATATTTTTCCCTATTTTCCACCTCTAAAACCTGGGTGCGTCTTATAGTCCGGTCCGTCTTATAGTCCGAAAAATACGGTATATAAAAGCTAAATAACTAACAAATGAAATCACGTGACCCAGTTGTGAAATGAGCATTGTGCCCGAGCTGTACATGACATAGCATAACGCACATACACAAAATTACGACCCTACATGGTGGTATCCGAATATATATAATATACTAATATAGTCTGTATCAAGATGTAATAGCACAAGTAAGATAAAAACATATTTTCAACAAAATACGTGTTATGCCATATAAATGCGTATGACATGTATTATATATTGTTGATAAGTTATGAAATGGCATCTTAGCATATATTTCCAATTCCACCTATGTCTATGCATCCAAGATTTGGCTAAGTATTACATCAATTATGGCTACATAAAACAATAATATAATAGACAAGAACATAATATATAAAGTATGTATATGACTGAAATACAGATTTACTATAACACCACGTGTGTATAATGGCGCATGTAAAGCGACACTGAGTGCATGTCATATGGCAAAAAGTGTCAAGAATCCGAACCAAAAGGTTAGGACGCATAAAGACACCATCGCCATCATGACCATACAGTCGGGTCGACCAACATGCGCACCACATGTGGAAAATCCAATAAGCATAATACAGAAAAGTAAAAAATGAGTAAATAATCCAATAACATAATGATACATTCAAAAAATAATATAATGAACACAATACAAAAAAATACAAGTACTTAATGAAAAATAAACAATGACAATTAATGTAACAAACATAACCAAAAAATAAAAAATAAAAAATAACAAATATTGTAGCCAAATGGAGAAAAATCTTCATAGATGCTGTATGTGTTGTTGATGTCAACATCAAAATCCTGATTGAAGGATGTCCAAAAGGAGCCTCTTCAAGATACTCGTGGAATTGAGAATTCAGATAGCCATGATAATATGACCACAAGCCACTGAAACTAAAAATAATATAATGAAATAAAAATCATAAAAAAGATGCAAATGACAGATTCTCATTGAGGCCAGATGGAGAGACCGTGTTAAGGGTCCATATCCACCTGGCCTCCAATTGAGCCAATCTCCTACTCATATTACCACCCCTCGCATTGGTGGCAAGCATGTCAATACCAGAGATCTTGAGACTAGAAGCATCGCAGTTGTGATACAGCTTAAAATGTCTCATTTGGCAGGATTCTATCGTGGCCCTATCTGAATTTATGTGCCAACTTAATTCCAATTTGATTAATGTGCATTTGACATTCAACCATCAGAGGGAGACCATTGAGTTCCTTGACGTCAAAGTGTTTAGGGATAATGCTGGGTGTTTGCAGACCAATTTATTTAGGAAATCTACAGCGGTGAACTCCTTAGTCCATGCTTCTTCATCTCACCCCAGAGCTTTAATCAATTCAATTCCCATTAGTCAGTTCCTCAGATTGAGACGTATTTGTTCTCGGGAAGAAGATTTCGTTGAACAGGCCGAACTATTAAAGGCTTGTTTTTTTGAGCGGGGATACAGCAGAAGATCTGTTAAGAGGGCCTTTAACAGGGCTAAACATCAGACCCGACATAATGCCCTTTATTAAAATCCTAAGCGTAAATCCACCAATGATGTACGGTTCATTACTCAATTCAGTGGCCAGAGTGACCATTTACGGACATGTTTGAATAAACATTGGGGCATATTACAAACAGATCCAATTATATCCAAATTCATAGGGAATGGGCCTAAGATCACATTCAAAAGATCTGTGAATTTAACGGACAGATTGGTGAAAAGTCACTATGAGCCAAATAAGAAGCAAATGTTACGTGGTGGCTGTAAACCATGTGGCTCATGTGTGGCTTGTCCCAATGTGAATAGAACACACAAGTTTGTCAATTTGGATAATACTTGCGAATTTGACATTAGACATAACATCTCGTGTTATTCTACATGTGTCATTTACTATGCAACATGTCCGTGTACCCTCATATATGTTGGTCTCACTACGAGGCAACTAAAAGTGAGGGTACGTGAACACATACTGGGGATTAAAGCGGCCAAAGATGTGGAAGACATCTCCACATTGAAAACGATCCCGAGACATTTTAAGCTGTATCACAACTTCGATGCTTCTGGTCTCAAGATCTCTGGTATTGACATGCTTGACATACTTAGTTCCGATATTTTCGTCTTATCGGATACCGGAGTCAGCGGCACTTACCTGGCAGAAGATCTCCGGCGGTCACGGGCTGAACTGCTTGATGGCCGCCATCATCTTTCCCCGGCGGTCACATGCAGTTTCTCGCGATAACTGCAGTGACTGCTGGGTAATCCCGGCCGTAAAGCAGTCAGTCCGATGACGTCACCGCCGGGGAAGCAGGTAATCAGCTGTGCTGCGTCGAGATGACAGGCTCTGCCTGTCATTGCGATGTAGCAGAGCTGGATCGTCGTGGGACTGTCGTTACTATGGACTGCGTCGGACAGGTGGTATACTGTTGGTTTGTTTTTTTTTCTTTTTTTACAGGAGATCGATGGCGTCGCAGGAATGAGTGTATAATAAAATTAATGAAAACTGTGTTGTCTCTTTTATTTCATTAAAATACTTTTTTCTTGCTGTGTCTTTTTTTTTATACATTTAAAAACTTTGGGATTAATAATGGATCGGTGTCTTATTGACACCTCTCCATTATTAACCGGGTTAATTCTCACCGTGCAATCAACGGTGACATTAACCCCTTATTACCCCACTTGCCACCGCTACAGGGCAGTGGGAAGATCCGGGTAAAGTGCCACAATTGGCACATCTTTTGATGCGCCAAATGTGGGGCTGCTGTAGCCTGGTATTATCAGGCTGTTGAGGGCCAAAATCCATGGGCCTTGACAATCTTTTAATACCAGGCCGCAGCAGTATGCATTTTACTTGGCTGGTTAACAAAAATAGGGGGACCCCTACGCCGTTTTTTTTTCGAGGGGATCCCCTATTTTTGTTAACCAGCCAAGCTAAGCAGACTGCTGTGGCCTGGTATTATCAGGCTGGCAAGGTCCATGAATTTTGGATCCTTACCAGCCTGAAAAACCAGGCCTCAGCAGTCTGCTTCATCTGGCTGGTTAACAAAAATAGGGGGGACCCCACGCCAAATTTTTTTCGAGGGGATCCCCTATTTTTGTTAACCAGCCAAGCTAAGCAGACTGCTGTGGCCTGGTATTATCAGGCTGGCAAGGTCCATGGATATTGGATCCTTACCAGCCTGAAAAACCAGGCCTCAGCAGTCTGCTTCATCTGGCTGGTTAACAAAAATAGGGGGGACCCCACGCCAAATTTTTTTCGAGGGGATCCCCTATTTTTGTTAACCAGCCAAGATATGCAGACTGCTGTGGCCTGGTATTATCATGCTGGCAAGCAGGGTCGGACTGAGGCACCGGGACACCGGAGAAACCTACGGTGGGCCCCAGCTCCTGCGTGGTGGGCCCTGATTTGAAAGGATAGGTCGCGGGGCAGAGGGGGCAGTGGCCCCGGGGCCCGCGCTCTGAGGGGGCCCACCCGGAGCTACGATACAGTTACATTCTGCGGCAGAGCAGGGAGAATTGCTCTCCCTGCTCTGCCGCCCGGAAGCTATGGGGCCTGAACAGGCGTTGGGGGGGCCCGGTGCCAGCAGTGGGCCCCACCACCCGTCATCGGAGGGTCAGCTGTATCGGCATCCAGCCGATAAAGCTGACCGCATGGAGAGAGAAGGAGCGAGCGCTCCTTCTCTCCCATAATCCCCCTCTCAGCGTATGACAGCGGGCGCAATAACATCACCTGCCGGCGCCCGCTGTCAGACGCTGAGAGGGAGAACAGTGAGCAGCACAGGAGCCGGGAGGTGAGTATTTTTTTTTATTTTTTTTTTAATGGGGGTGCAGTCGAGTCCTGGCTGGAGAAGTCGTCATGTCGGTGTGGGCCAGATGGAAAAGACATGAAAAGTGAACAATTCCATTAGAAAGAACATCAGCGGTAAGTCATTATCTGTACCTGTGCTGTAATCTATTATATGTTCTGTAGGACTGGTATTATTTAACACAGACCATATGGCGGTAATATCAATATTGGTCTTTTTATATATAGATTATTTTGGCCAACAGCGCGGTCATTTGCTGAGGTTCTCTGATGATGGGCCCACTCAGAAGTTTTGCCCCCACTAAACCAAAACCCTAGCTACGCCTATGGCTCTCTCTCTAGTCTTTCTTTCTCGCTCTCTGTTCTTTCCTTCTCGCTCTCTGTTCTTTTTTCTCTGTTCTTTCTTTCTCTCTTTTCTTTCTTTCCTCTCTTTCTTTCTCTGTTTGTTCTTTCTCTCTCGCTGCTCTTTCTTTCTTTTCCTCAGTACCAGCCACTGTGCCCTCATTACCAGTCAGTGTGATCAGCAGTGCTAAATGGTTACGCTTGGGGGAGGATATGGGTGTGATTAGCTGTGAAATGGGTGTTGTCGGGGCGTGGCCTAAAATTTTCAGCGGCGCGCAACACGCGCCGCAGCCTTTAATCCTCTTTCCTGTCTTCCAAATTTGGGAGGTATGCTGTATGACCTCCCTACAACTTCTGGCCATGCTCCTGATGAGCGCGACGGATGGTCTCGTGAGGGATCTCCTCCCACACCTGGACTAAAGCATCCACCAACTCCTGGACAGTCTGTGGTGCAACGTGGCATGGCCTAAAATTTTCTGCAGCATGCACAGCGTGCCACAGCCTTTGTCCCTCTTTCCCTTATTCAAAGGTTGGGAAGTATGATGTTGGGCCGCAAGAATATATTTTCTCTGGTGGGCCCAAGGTACTCCAGTCCGACGCTGCTGGCAAGGTCCATGTATGTTGGCTCCATAACAGCCTTAAATACCATGCCTCAGCAGCAGGAGCGTACATATAAATCATGGGGCCCCATAGCAAAAGTCTGAATGTTCCCCACCCCCCCCAAAAAAAAACCCAGAGGCATTGTCAATGTAAAGTGCCAGCACAGTGAGGGAAGTTGAGTCGCACAGAGACAGGGGTTTTGGGGGTACTCGGCACCGATCACGTCGACTTCTATGGGGGATGTCACGAGTAGCACAGCTCGGTCCGTGACCTGGGCGATCACTGGAATGTGGGATATTTCCAGGGGATGATAGAATGTTCGTGTAGTTTGTCGTGACGCCACCTGTAGTACCTGGTCAGGGTGACCAGCGCTGCTGTGCAGGTCCTCTGGCAGGGATGGTGTAGTGCAGCTAGGTGATAAGTCTTGTACAGGTAAGACGGTATCCTTCCAGGGCAGATAGATGTGAGATAGAGCAATGGTGCAGAGTGATGTAGCAGAGTGGAGTATGCGACGTAGTAAGAAAGCAGGAAAGGAAACAATTCTTACTACAAAGACATGCAGCATAAGACTGCCTCAACCCCTCCCATCCAACTAGCTACACCCTGTTCTAACCAGCCTGAGCTAGACCATCCCATTGGGTCCGCCTACACTCAGCTGGCATAGTGTACTGTTGAATGCAGTGGTTGGAGTCAATGGGGTGTTTCCTCCTTACCTGAGAGTAAGTTGTCACACCGCTGGGTGCGATGCAACATCTCTGTGGCGACTGGACCCTCGGGTGCCTCTGTCTTTTCACAAATGCCGGCTTTACCCGGCAATTGAATCAGAGGCTATTTTACTATGTAGAAGTGAATAAACTATAAATATATGTATATATATATATATATATGTCACAATGACATGTATATATATATATATATATATATATATATATATGTATTCTAAGTGTGTATATTTTGTGTTTACAAGGAAAGAAAGTGTTTTTTTAGTTGCAATATTTTGTTCCCATAGACTTACATGGGACTTCCGGTATCGGAATCGGATATCGCCGATATTTAGTGATATCGGCGATACCATTCCGATCCGATATTTTTAGATATCGAGCAGTATCGCTCAACACTACATATGACATGCACTCAGTGTCGCTTTACATGCGCCATTATACACACGTGGTGTTATAGTAAATCTATATTTCAGTCATATACATACTTTATATATTATGTTCCTGTCTATTATATTATTGTTTTATGTAGTCATAATTGATGTAATACTTAGCCAAATCTTGGATGCATAGACATAGGTGGAATTGGAAATATATGCTAAGATGCCATTTCATAACTTATCAACAATATATAATACATGTCATATGCATTTATATGGCATTTATGACATAACACGTATTTTGTTGAAAATGTGTTTTTATCTTACTTGTGCCATTACATCTTGATACAGACTATATTAGTAAATTATATATATTCGGATACCACCATGTAGGGTCGTAATTTTGTGTATGTGCGTTATGCTATGTCATGTGTTATGTTTCGGTAGCTGAGGAGTGCAGGCAAAAAGGCAATACACCAGAGCAGTTGGAATCTATGAGATTGCAGTACCCTGACTAACCACCACAACTAGAGGCAGCCGTGGAGCGTTCCTACGTTGGTCCTAGACGCCTCGTCACAGCCTGAGAAACTAACTACACCTAAATATAGAAATAGGAAAGCTATCTGCCCCGGAGCAGAACCCCAAAGATAATAGAAAGCCCCCAAACATGTAATGGCGGTTAGACAAGATGAAATACTGACACAGAAAGAAAATAGTATGAGCAAACGCTGGGGCCCAAACTTACTAAATAGAAAAGGATAGGAAGGGTACTTACTGCAATCCCAGAAAACCCTGAAAAGCACCAACTCTACTAATTTCAAAAACACCTGAGATCACACGACCTCTACCACCTAAATTAGTTCTCTGGTGTAACAAAATCAAAACAGCAGCCACTGAAAATACTGGAAAAAGCAAAAGTACAAACATCAGTGGCTGAACTAAACTGAGAGGGCAAAAGCCCCCGGAGGGGACCCTGAAGGCCCCCACAGAAGTGCAGGACAAAATGCAAAAATAAAGCACAAAAACAAAAGAAGAAAATGTCTTATCTGTTAGCAGGAGATGCAGACATGACCCACAGGCTACAAGGGAAACAGGAAAAAAGGATTCAGACCAGAACAATTGATCACTGGCAACCCTGATGGGAAGGTGACTCCCTTATATAAGACCAGTCAGTAACACCTGATTCCCAGTCCTCACAATCTTCACTGGACAGACTAGCACCGCTTGTAACCACCAGAGGAAGCCTCTGCTCAGAACTCATCTCAAACCCATTCACAACAGTACCCCCCCTTGAGGAGGGGTCACCGAACCCTCATTTGAGCAACCAGGTCGGTCAGGATGAGTTCTATGATACACACGGATAAGTCTCCTAGCATGGATGTCCGAAGCAAACACCCAAGAATTGTCTTCCTGACCATAACCTCTCCATTTAACCAAATACTGGAGTTTCCGTCTAGAAAAATGAGAATCTAATATTTTCTCAACCACATACTCCAGATTGCCCTCAACCAAAACAGGGTCAGGAGGCACAGCAGCAGGAACCACTGGCTCAACAACAAACCTCTTCAACAAGGACTTGTGGAACACGTTATGGATCTTAAATGTCCCTGGAAGAAGCAAACGAAAAGAAACAGGATTAATAATCTCCATGATCTTATAAGGTCCAATGAACCTAGGCTTAAATTTAGGAGATGCTACTCTCATAGGAATATTCTTTGAGGACAACCAGACCAAGTCCCCCACTTTAAACCGAGGACCATCAGTCCTATGCCGGTTAGCAAACCGCTGGGCCCTATCCTGAGAGAGGGACAACCTCTCCACTACCTGGTCTCAAATCTGTTGCATACGCTCCACAACAGAGTCAACACCTGGACAGACAGAAGCCTCCGTCTGTCCTGAAGAAAATCGAGGGTGAAACCCCGAATTACAGAAAAACGGAGACATCAAAGTGGCAGAGCTAGCCCTATTATTAAGAGCAAACTCAGCCAAAGGCACAAAAGAGACCCAGTCATCCTGATCAGCAGACACAAAGCATCCCAGATAAGTCTCCAATGTCTGGTTTGTTCTCTCAGTTTGACCATTGGTCTGAGGATGAAATGCCGAGGAGAAAGACAATTGAACACCCAGTTTAGAACAAAAAGTCCTCCAAAATCTGGAAACAAACTGGACTTCTCTGTCAGACACAATGTTCTCAGGAATGCCGTGTAAACGAACCACGTGCTGAAGGAACAACGGCACCAATTCAGAGGAGGAAGGCAACTTAGGTAATGGCACAAGATGTATCATTTTGGAAAACTATCACAAATTACCCAGATGGTGGTCATTCTCTGAGAAACAGGAAGGTCGGAAATGAAATCCATAGAGATATGGGTCCATGGTCTCTTGGGCACAGGCAATGGCATCAACAAACCACTAGAGCGAGAGCAAGGCTTGGAGCGAGAGCAAGTCCCGCAGGACTGCACAAATTGCCTGACATCACGAGACAAGGTAGGCCACCAAAAGGACCGACTAACCAAGTCTCTGGTACCAAAAATTCCGGGATGCCCAGCCAATGCGGAACAATGAATCTCAGACATCACACTCTTTTTCCACTGGTCCGGGACAAACAATTTTCCAACAGGGCAGCACTCGGGCCTATCCTCCTGAGACCCCTCCAGAGCAAGTCTCAAATTGGGCGAGATGGCGGAAAGAACTACACCCTCTTTCAAAATAACAGAAGGATCAGATAACTCAGGAGAGTCCGCAAGGAAACTCCTCGAGAGGGCATCCGCCTTAACATTCTTAGTGCCAGGAAGAAAGGAAACCACAAAATTAAAACGTGTGAAAAACAAGGCCCATCTGTCCTGTCTAGGATTGAGTCACTTGGCAGATTCCAGATAGACCAGATTCTTATGGTCCGTAAGGACCACCACCTGATGTTTGGCTCCCTCCAGCCAATGTCTCCACTCTTCAAAAGCCCACTTCATGGCCAATAACTCCCGATTACCCACGTCATAATTACGTTCAGTAGGAGAAAATTTTCGAGAGAAAAAGGCACAAGGGTTACTTTTAGAGGTCTCTGGATCTTTTTGGGACAAAACGGCACCTGCCCCAATTTCAGAGGCATCAACCTCCACCTGAAATGGCAGAGAAACATCAGGCTGCCGTAGAACAGGAGCAGAAGTGAATCTCTGCTTAAGTTCCTGAAATGCAGAGACTGCCTCAGGAGGTCAATTCACCACATCAGAACCCTTTCTGGTCAAATCAGTTAATGGTTTAACAATAACCGAGAAATTACCAATAAATTTACGATAAAAATTGGCAAAACCCAAAAATCTCTGAAGAGCCTTTAACCCCTTCACCCCCAAGGGTGGTTTGCACGTTAATGACCGGGACAATTTTTACAATTCTGACCACTGTCTCTTTATGAGGTTATAACTCCGGAACGCTTCAACGGATCTTCGCGATTCTGAGATGTTTTCTCGTGACATATTGTACTTCATGTTAGTGGTAAAATTTCTTCCATATAACTTGCGTTTATTTTTGAAAAAAACGCAAATATGGCGAAAATTTTGAAAATTTAGCAATTTTCAAACTTTGAATTTTTATTCCCTTAAAACAGAGAAATATGTCACACAAAATAGTTAAGAAATAACATTTCCCACATGTCTACTTTACATCAGCACAATTTTGGAATCAAAATTTTTTTTTGTTAGGAAGTTATAAGGGTTAAAAGTTGACCAGCGATTTCTCATTTTTACAACAAAATTTACAAAGCCATTTTTTTTAGGGACCACCTCTCATTTGAAGTCACTTTGAGGGGTCTACATGACAGAAAATACCCAAAAGTGACACCATTCTAAAAACTGCACCCCTCAAGGTACTCAAAACCACATTCAAGAAGTTTATTAACCCTTCAGGTGCTTCACAGGAACTAAAGCAACGTGGAAGGAAAAAATGAATATTTAACTTTTTAGCCACAAAAATGATCTTTTACAAACTTTTTTTTTATTTTCACAAGGGTAAAATGAGAAAATGGACAGATAAGGTTGTTATGCAATTTCTCCTGAGTACGCCAATACCCCATATGTGGGGGAAAACCACTGTTTGGGCACACGGCAGAGCTCGTAAGGGAAGGAGCACCGTTTGACTTTTTCAAACTAAAATTGGCTGGAGTTGAGATTGGACGCCATGTCGCGCTTGGAGAACCTCTGATGCGCCTAAACAGTGGAAACCCCCCACAAGTGACACCATTTTGGAAACTAGACCCCCTAAGGTACTTATCTAGATCTGTTGTGAGCACTTTGAACCCCCAAGTGTTTCACAAAAGTTTATAATGCCTGGGTGTGAAAAAAAAAAAAAAAATTTCCACAAAAATGATTTTTTAGTCCTAAATTTTTGAATTTTCCCAAGGAAATTGGACCCCAAAAGTTGTTGTCCAATTTGTCCTGAGTACGCTGATACCCAAATGTGGGGGTGGAAAACTGTTTGGGCGCACGGCAGGGCTTGGAAAGGAAGTAGTAACGTTTTGGAATGCAGACGTTGATGGGGGTCATGTTCCGTTTGCAGTGCCCCAGATGAGCCTAAACAGTGGAAATCCCCCACAAGTGACCCCATTTTGGAAACTAGACCCCCTAAGGAACTTATCTAGATCTTTGGTGAGCACTTTGAACCCCCAAGTGCTTCACACAAGTTTATAATGCCCGGGCATGAAAATAAAAAATCCTATTTTTTTCCCACAAAAATTATCTTTTAGTCACTAATTTTTTATTTTCCCAAGGGTATCAGGAGAAATTGGACCACATAAGTTGTTGTCCAATTTGTCCTGAGTACGCTGATGCCCCATATGTGGGGGGGAACCACTGTTTGGGCCACGGCAGAGCTCGGAAGGGAAGGAGCACCATTTGACTTTTTCCAACCAAAATTGGCTGGAATTGAGATTGGATGCCATGTTGCATTTGGAGAGCCCCTGATGTGCCTAAACAGTGGAAACCCCCCACAAATGACCCCATTTGGGAAACTAGACCCCCTAAGGAACTTATCTAGATCTTTGGTGAGCAATTTGAACCCTCAAGTGCTTCACACAAGTTTATAACGTAGAGCCGTAAAATTTAAAAATCATATTTTTTCCACAAAAATGATCTTTTCACCCGAATTTTTATTTTTCCAAGGGTAACAAGACTCCAAAAGTTATTGTGCAATTTGTCCTGAGTACACTGATACCCCATATGTGGGGGTATACCACTGTTTGGGTGCATGGCAGAGTTTGGAAGGGAAGGAGCGCCGTCTCACTTTTTCAACGCAGAATTGGCTGGACGCCATGTCGTGTTTGGAGAGCTCCTGATCTGCCTAAACAGTGGAAACCCCCCACAAATGACACCATTTTGGAAACTAGACCCCTCAAGGAACTTATCTAGATGTGTGGTGAGAACTTTGAACCCCCAGGTGTTTCACTAAAGTTTATAACGTACAGCCTTAAAATAAAAAATCCTTTTTTTTTTTACAAAAATGATTTTTTCGCCCCCAATATTTTATTTTCACAAGGGTAACAGAAGAAATTGGAACCCAAAAGTTGTTGTCCAATTTGTCCTGAGTACGCTGATACCCAATATGTAGGAGAAAACTACTGTATGGGTGCACGTCAGGGCTCGGAAGGGAAGTAGTGACGTTTTGGATTGCAGACTTTGATGGAATGGTCTGGGGGCGTCATGTCGCATTTGGAGAGCCCCTGATACGCCTAAACAGTGGAAACCCCCCACAAGTGACCCCATTTTGGAAAATAGACCCCACAAGGAACTTATCTAGATGTGTGGTGAGCACTTTGAACCCCGAAGTGCTTCACAGAAGTTTATAACGCACAGCCGTAAAAATAAAAAATCCTTTTTTTTTTTACAAAAATGATTTTTTCGCCCCCAATATTTTATTTTCACAAGGGTAACAGGAGAAATTGGACCCCAAAAGTTGTTGTCCAATTTGTCCTGAGTACGCTG